>JANTPZ010092319.1:4053-15111 GCA_025593235.1 Vachellia pachyceras
TTGTAAATCTCAAGTTCTGAGTAATACGATTCTCGCATTCTCCAAGTTCCTGAGTTCTTCCTTGCCTCAAGCATTCTCTTCTTCCCAACCTAGCCAAGTATCTTCCTTTCATCTAAGTTAGGCTTACTTAGCAACATCCAGCGAAGGTTGTTAAGTGCCGCGCGGGTCGAAAAGACTAGCCCCGTGACAATTAGCTATGCTTAGTAACAATATATTATTAAAAAATAAATATAGAGAGGGAAAGTTGTGCAGGTATCGGTCCTAATAAATACCCCTCCCGTCATATACAGTAGATATTCCTCTTGTCCTTCGTTTCTCTCTGACGGTGCGGCTGCATCTCTTGGGGTAAGGGGGTAAGGGTTCGTTTCGGGATGAATTAAATAATCAAAATTACTTTCTTTCAATTCACTTCTTTCATAAAAGTTTTTTTAAATAATTTTGAGTTGAGATTAACTGACTAACTGCACAAGAGAAAAATTTTATTATGCTTTTAGCTAACCCAAAAGAAAAGATTTTATTATTCCTTCTTTAATGCTACCTAGAATTTTCTTTTTAAGGATTACTCAAGCTTAGCCTTTATGTCTTCTGTTTTTTCAAATGGGATTATTTGGCATGCATAGATTGAAGAATTTTCCATAAACCAAACCTGTCAATCCATTACTTTAAAAGAATTGCATATATATAATCTCAGTACATAAATAAATTTCAGAGGAATTTTTT
Organism: Vachellia pachyceras; assembly: GCA_025593235.1. Classification (NCBI taxonomy): domain Eukaryota; kingdom Viridiplantae; phylum Streptophyta; class Magnoliopsida; order Fabales; family Fabaceae; genus Vachellia; species Vachellia pachyceras. Next base: position 4,774 of record JANTPZ010092319.1, read on the forward strand.
TTCCAATCCTAAAATTGCCAAACAGTTAGAATGACAACAAAATGTTCAAATAACTGAGTTCATGGTCATTCTATTAAGCAATTACCAAACATGAGAATTACCAAACATGAGAATTAATATTGTAGGGCATCTAATTAAAGCCTAAAAAAATCCCTTGGATTGTGGTTTCCAATGAAGTAAGCAGTGCACCTGTCAATTGAGGTGTTTGGCAAAGCTTCTAAACACCTCAAAAACACGTTCAACAGTGTTTTTCAGCAAAATGAGATAATCTCCACCACATATTTATCTCGTAAATGGTAAAAACACTTCTCCACCACTTTTAAAAATGAACTCAATATATCCCATCGCATCACGTTTCCGGATGTCCAGTGACCTTTTACAAAAACTTCCAACAAAAAAAAGAGAGTCTGAGTTTCTTCCATGCCAATGACTGATCTGATTTCCTGTAAGCAACCTCCTGATCGGCCTCAGGTAGATAGGGGAGGTGCAGAGGACATAAGTTCAAGCAGAGAAGATGTAAGATGTGAGGCTGGGACTGAATTGGGTAAAACTACTGAGGGAGCTAGAGGAAAAATGCAAAGAAATGATGGCAGTTTTTCAGGGGCTGTTTCCTTTAAGCCCAGAAAAGAGGAATGGATGATGGAACATGATCATATTGGTTATGTCATGAATGAAGAACCAATGTCTTACAGAGAAGCGTTGAAGCCCAAGACTAATGAAGAACGGGAGAAAGAGAAATCACAGACCAGGGAAGATGCCTGGGATGGGAATTTGCTTTTTGGAAATAAGGAAGAATTATTGAAAGGGATATCCATTATTCAAAGTGAAAAAGGGCCGGTGCTTAACTTCTCAGAGGAAGAGAAACAAAGGATGGAAAAGTATTGGCAAAATACTTTGATAGTGAAGTTACTGGGGGGCTCCATGGGTTTTATGCAGATGAGGAGGAAAGTGCAAACTTTGTAAGGGAAATCTGGCAAAGTGGAGTTGAACGTTATAGGCAATGGTTTCATGCTTGCCTCCTTTTCTAACCTGGATGACTACTTCTTTGCGTTGGAAGGGGGGCCATGGCTAATTCAAGACCATTACTTAACAGTGCAAATGTGGAAGAGGAATTTTGATCCTTGGAATGAAAGCATAAACAGAGTTGTTGTTTGGGTAAGATTACCTAGACCCCCGGTTGATTATTATGATAGGAAATTTTTTTATGCCCTTGGGAATCAAATAGGCAAAGCAATCAAGGTTGATGATATGACTTGTACAAAGGCTAGAACCATGTATGCTAGACTTTGTGTAGAAATTGATTTGAATGCTCCCTTGCTGCCTGCTTATACTGTGGATGGGAATAGCTTAAATATTGAATATGAAGGTCTTCATCTGATTTGCTTTGGTTGTGGAAAATTTGGGCATAGTAGTGATCATTGTCCAAGTAAGAAATCTAATGAAGGAACCCCTCCAGAGGTAGAAATGCAAAACAGGAAAGAGGCCGCTGGGAATACAGAAAATCTGAGAAGACGACCGGAGAGTGCCCAGAACAGTACTTATGGAGATTGGATGCTGGTGCAAGGAACTAGGAGAGGACGTAGACCTGGACAGAAAAACCAAGTGATGGGAGAGGCGCAAAGGAAGGACAGTTCAGGTACAGGGTGATCAGGAGGCTCTTCTAGATTTACTGCGCTAGAAGTAGAGGATAATTATGAAGATGGAGACAGTTTTGGGGGACCTACAAGAAAACCCATGAGAGATAATTCCAATGAAGTACAAAAAGTAGAAACAAGTAAGAGAGAGAACGGGACAAATAAGGGAAAAAAGAAGAGGATAGAGAAAGAGTTGAATAAAAAAAGCAAAATGGAGTCAACGGGGGCTGGAAGGAAAGGAGAACAGCTGGTGGTGTTGAGGAGGTGTCAGAAGGTACTTTAGTTGAGTCAAAAAGGAAGGAAAAAAGTAACCAATAGGGGGGAAAGAGAGAAGGGTAGCAGAGCAGAAAAAAGAGGTTGTGGGCCGGAAGGAGGCCCAGAAAATTGGGCCAATGCAGAGAAGTCATGAGGTTTCAAGAAAGGAGAAGGAGGAGACGAAACTGGGCCTTGACAATATGAAGCAGAAGGAACCAGCAGGTATAAATGGTAATGGGCCACCAGAATCAAGTATGTGCATTGAGGATGGATCAGACGAACACATTCAGAAAATTTTAAAATATAAAGAAGAGGAAGGAATGGAAGTAGATGAAGTGAAACCACTAGATCCAGTTATACACATTGATTGTTCTGGTCATTCTGAAGAGTTGACAGAGATTCAGCTACAGAAAAGTGAGGGGGAGAACGATGTGAATGCTCTACAAGCCAGAAATGGCATGTATGAATAATTAGTGCCATTTGGAGTTTTTTTCCTCTCCGATTAGTTTATCTATGAATATATTAGTTTGGAATGTAAGAGGGGCGGCCGGGAAAGCTTTCAGGCTTGCCTTTAAGGAAGTTTTTCTGAAGTGGAAACCAAAAATTGTGGTGTTGTTAGAGACTAGGTGCAGTGGAGAAAAAGCACTAAAGGTGGTTGACAGTCTTGGGTTTCAAAATAAATTAATGGTTGAAGCTCAGGGGATGTCATGAGGGATTTGGATATTGTGGAAGGAGAACGAAATCTCTATTCAAAAACAGATTGAAAATAAACAGGTTATTCACTGCGTGGTGAATGGAGTGGGTCCTAGAGCATGGTGTTTTTCTGCTGTTTATGCTAGTCCTAGAGAGATGGAAAGAAGAGAGCTTTGGGACACTCTGGGAAGAATTGCTGATGGTATCAATATGCCCTGGCTTTTAGCTGGAGATTTCAACGACATATGCAGTATGGATGAACAAAGAGGGGGAGCCCGGCCAGTTGCTAGAAAATGTGCCAAATTCCAACGGAATATTGAGAATTGTCAGCTAATTGATATGGGCAGAGACGGACCTAAGTACACATGGAGAGGCCCTAAAGTGGGTTTTGCTTGCAGGCTCTATAAGAGACTTGATAGAGCGCTCTGTAATCAAGAATGGAGGAATTTATTCGCATATGCTAAGGTGAAAGTGGGCACAAGGTTGAATTCAGATCATCACCCCTTGATTATACAGATCATGGGGAATAGGGCATTATGATAAAAGACCATTTCGATTTGAAGCGATGTGGTTGAAGCATGAGAAATTTAGAGAGCTTATTGGAAGCAATTGGAGTGGTAATAAACCAGTTAACGAGGAGCTTCAAAGTCTCATTCCAAAACTGTTGCATTGGAATATCCATGAATTTGGACACATCAAGGAGAAGAAAAAGAAGTTAATGGAAAGAATAGGAAGAATTCAAAAGAAAGCTCAAAAGGAAGATAGACCTTACTGGGAAGAAGAAGAAAAAAATTTGAGAAGAGAGCTTGATGAGATTTTGGATAAAGAGGAGGTGCTTTGGTTTCAGAAGGCAAGAACACAATGGCTCCAGGAGGGAGATCGCAACACCAAATACTACCATACAAAAACCACTATTAGAAGAAGGAAGAACAGGGTTTCTATGCTTAAGGATGATCGTAATCAATGGATTGAGGATGAGAAAGAAGTGGAGGATATGATTAATTCATTCTTTCAAGGGTTATTTGTTGAAGAAAAACAAGTGAGACCTTGGATTCAGACAAAACACTAATGGCCGCAAGTAGAAGATAAGGAATGGAGAAACATGTTAGGTCCTTTAACCAAGGAGGAAATCAAGGATACCATTTTTGCTATATGAGGTATGAAGGCTCCAGGTGAAGATGGGTTCCAAGCTATTTTCTTTCAAAGATGCTGGGATATAGTAGGTAGCAGTGTTTGTCGTTCAATTGAGGATATGTGGAAGGAGCCAGAGAAAATTAAGGAGGTAAACAAAACCTTAATATCTCTAATTCCTAAAGTTGACCATGTGGAAAAAGTTAATCAGTTCAGGCCTATCTCTTTATGCAATGTGATATACAAGTGCATATCTAAGATAATTGTTAAAAGGTTGAAGAGTGTGATGCCTAAGTTGGTCTCCCCCTTTCAAGTGAGTTTTGTCCCAGGGCGTACTATTCATGACAACATCATCATAGTTCAAGAAATGTTACACTCTATGAAGAGAACTAGAGGCAAGAAGGGTTATATGGCTATCAAAGTGGATTTGGAGAAGGCTTATGATAGATTGAACTGGAATTTCTTGGAGAAAGTGTTGAAAGAAGTTAACTGTCCGCAGGAAATTACAGAAAGAATAATGGCTTGTGTTGACTATAAAGAATCAAGCATAGTTTGGCATGGAAAGAAACTAAAAGGCTTTAATCCTACTATGGGCCTTAGACAAGGAGATCCCCTATCTCCTTATCTTTTTGTCCTTGGCATGGAGAAACTCACACATATGATCGTAGACAGAGTGAGAGAGAAACAGTAGAAAGGAATGAGAGCAAGAAGGAGAGGCCCTATAATATCGCACATGATGTTTGCCGATGACTTAGTTCTGATTACTGAAGCTAACCCTAATCAAATTGAAGTTGTTTTAAATTGTTTGCAGGATTTTGAAGCTATGGCTGGACTACGAGTGAGCCAGGAGAAAACTAGCATTTATTTTTCTCCTAATATAGAGGCCCAAAGAAGGAGAGAGATTTGTAAGATGAGCAACTTCAAAGAAGTTGAGGAAATGGGAAGGTACCTTGGTGCTAATCTTAGATTTCCTAGAAGAAGAAGAGACAAGTACAAGATGATTGTAGAACGTGTCAGGAAAAGGCTGCAGGGATGGAAAGCTAAGAGTTTGTCTATGGCTGGTAGAGTTACTTTAGTTAAATCAGTGGTAAGCTCTATGGCTTTGTTTTCTATGCAATATGATAGAATTCCTCAAAGGGTTATTGAGGAAATTGAAAAGGAAAGTCGAAGATTTGTTTGGGGAGAAGAGGAGAACAACCGAAAGTGGCATGCAATATCATGGGATACAATGTGCAGTTCCAAGAAAGGAGGTTTGGGGATTATGGATTTGAAGGGTATGAATGAAGCCTTTTTACACAAAGCATTATGGCGTATATACACCAGACCTGAGGATCTTTGGGTTCAGGTGCTTCAAGGAAAATATGGAAGAGGAAGAAGTCTTAAAGAGAAGATCATTGCAAAGGGAAGTGATTCACGATTATGTATGGAACTTGCAAAGACCTGGGAGGAGTTCAATAACATGGTTGACTACGGTGAGAGGATGGGTGACAATAACATTCAAGAGCCAGCAATGCAAAATGATGTGACTACTTCAAATCTCATTTGGAAATTGACTAAAGATGATGACTTCAATACAAATACAGCATATAAGCATATACAAGACAGCAAGAGGGGTCAAGAGTTACCAGAATGGAAAATCTTATGGAAGTTATGTGTTCCTGAACGCATCAAGATATTCACTTGGAGAATGCTGCACAAAAGATTGGCTACCAAGGAGGTTACTAAGAGATGGGATGGAGGCAGAGGGTTTTGTCCTATCTGTGAATTACAACAGGAAAATCAATTGCACGCTCTTAGAGACTGTCGGTATGTTACACAACTATGGAGGAGAATCATACCTGTCCACAGAAGAGAGGCTTTTTTCGGATCATCATGGTCTGAGTGGATCGCCATGAATTTTCTTTCAAGGAGGTACCAGAATCGTGAGGAAGACTGGATTGAACTTTTTGTTGTCCTATATTGGATTATATGGAAGTAGAGGAACGAATTAGTCTATAACGAACATTTTGTTTTGCCGAACGATGGGCTCCAAGTAGCACATCAGATTGTGAAGACCTGCAAAGAGAGAAAATCACAGGACTTGTTTACTGAAACAAGAGAAGAGCAAATCATTATCAAATGGCAACCTCCACCCGCTGATTGGTGCAAGCTGAACACTGATAGGTTGAGCGATGGAAAAGGGAACGGAGGCTGCGGTGGTCTGATTAGAGGGGATAGTGGAGAATGGATAAGGGGATTTACTATTAAATTACCTGGAAGCGACGCTACGGAGGCAGAGCTGATCGATATCATAGAAGGTTTGAAGCTTTGCTGGGATTTGGGGTTCAGAAAAGTGATAGCTGAGAGCGACGCGAAGCGAGTGGTGGATTCGAGCTGCAAAAATCAACGGATTGAAGGCTACAGCCACTTGCAGAGAATGATGGAAAGCATCTTGGCAAGGAATTGGAGTGTGCGGATACAACATGTGTATAGAGAAGGCAACCGAAGTGCGGACAGAATCGCTGGCCTGAGCCGTAGTCTGGATCATCGAAGAACTACCTGGATAGTACCATCGGAGGAGATTCTGCAGAATCTAGAAGAAGACGATATGGGTTTTGTTTGTTAGGCGTGTGAGGGTGTAATGGGCCCTGTTTTGTTGTTGTTTTCACCCAAAAAAAAAAACTTCCAACGAAAAAAAATGATCTTTAACCTTATTTTAAAGTTACTATCAAGATGTAAAAAACGGTTGTAAACATTTGAGTTTTAACTTTTGATGATTAACTACATGGAAATAATTAAAATCTGTAAACACTTAAATTTGAGATTAAAATCTACAAATCATTAAATTTGAAGACCACTGAACAAACAAACAATAAAACCTACATTAAATAGAAAATATATAACTAAAGATGGCAAAAGTGCAATTAACCATATATTACACAAATAAAGTGAATACAAGAGTTGTCGACATTGATGTACTACCAATTACCAATAGAGAAGCATAAAATATAAACAATAGCAGAGGTGTTCACTCAACAAGAAATCACAATATTCACAAAAGTATAATTTCCATCTCTTTCAGTAAGAAAAGGTGTAAACATACATGTTGATTTTAAATCATTTTCATTAAACTGTATATAAGAACTTTCTGGTAATTTACTTTGTTCCAAGCAATATATTATATGGTCTACTACTTTTATCCTATTCATCTTTTAATATATTAAAAATATTCGTTTAATTAATTATTTGTAACAAATATGAGTTAGTTGTCATCTTTTGAATTTTGAAATATATTTTTTTCTCTATTTCAAAATTCAAATGTTATCAAAAACTTTTAAATCCGGGAAATTAAATAAATATGGTTTTATCTAGATCTGTTCAACAAATATAATTTAACTCATTTATTTAAGTTGGATAAAGAGTCAACGAGGATATAATTTAATTTACCTGCATAAATTAAAACACGAAATAATATCAGAATAAATCAAAATTTAATTTATCTTTATAAATTAAATTCAAGATCTTACCCTTTTAAATTAAGATTTAATTTATATTTATAAATTAAAGGGAAACTGACGGAAAAAGTACCTCGAAAATGGTGAATCCCAGAAAGGTGATTCTAAATTTAAAATCCCTGACAGATGATAGTACCCACCGCGTCTTTACCCAAGTTTTAAGGAAATGTCCTCACTGCCCCTGAAACAGCAGCCTTCAGTTTCTCGCGCGCCTTTGCCCAAGTTTAAAAGAAATGAAGAGACGGATTCGATTATGTTGATATCCGGATTCGATTCGGTATTTCCAAACCGTCGTATTATATTGCACGGTTTAGAAGGTGAGGACGACGCATCCATTCGAATGACTCCCTCCGCACTAAGCTGATTCGAATATGGACTTCTAAACCGTTGGTCGTAGCATCGGTTTAGAAGGTGTTGACGCCGTATCCATTCGAATGATATCTATGCTTCAATCGAATGAAGAGACGGATTCGATTATGTTGATATCCGGATTCGATTCTGTATTTCCAAACCATTGTATTATATTGCACGGTTTAGAAGGTGAGGACGACGCATGAGGTCCCAGGAGTATAAAGTCCCCTCCAAAGGTGTATAAAGTCCACTTTCTACACCGTTGGGGGAAAATTCGGTTTAAAAAGCTCATTCGAATGGAAAAAAAAATCTCATTCGAATGACCCTACTTTTTATAAACGGTTTAGAAAACTTTAACTTCAAAATGCTGTAACTTCCTCATTTCAACTCCAAATTTTACAAATGAGCTATCATTGGAAATCCCTTTGAGTCTAGTTTTCAATGGAACAAATTTCAGAATGATATGATTTCTTTTTTGAGAGATATTGGAAAAAAACCAAACATGGGTCAGGAATACGTATATTCCAGACATATGTTCTCTTTTTTGATGATATATACCAATACAGATATTCAATTGATATTAAACCTATTCTATTTGAAACTAGACTCAAATTGCTTTCCAATGATACGTCATTTGTCAAATTTGAAGTTGAAATGAGGAAGTTACAGCATTTTGAAGTTCAAGCTTTCTAAACCGTTCATAAAGAGTAGGGTCATTCGAATGAACTTTTTTTTCCATTCGAATGAGATTTCTAAACCGAATTTTCCCCCAACGGTGTAGAAAGTGGACTTTATACACCTTTGGAGGAGACTTTCTAAACCGTTGGGTGAAAATTTGGTTTAGAAATGTCATTCGAATTGAAAAAAAGCTATTCGAATGACCATACTCTTTATGAACGGTTTAAAAAGCTTGAACTTCAAAATGCTGTAACTTCCTCATTTTAACTCCAAATTTTGAAAATGACCTATCATTGGAAAGCCCTTTGAGTCTAGTTTCAAATGAAATATTTTTCATATCAATTGAAGATCTATATTGATAGATATCATCAAAAAAAATGAACATATGTCTGGAATATATGTATTCCTGACCCATGTTTGGTTTTTTTCCAATATCTCTCAAATAAGAAATCATATCATTCTGAAATTTGTTCCATTGGAAACTAGACTCAAAGTAATTTCCAATGATATGTCATTTGTCAAATTTGGATTTGAAATGAGGAAGTTACATCATTTTGAAGTTAAAGCTTTCTAAACCATTTATAAAGAGTAGGGTCATAAATATGAGCTTTTTTTCCATTCGAATGCGATTTCTAAACCGAATTTTCCCACAGCGGTGTAGAAAGTGGACTTTATACACCTTTGGAGGGGACTTTCTAAACCGTTGGGGGAAAATTCGGTTTAGAAAGCTCATTCGAATGGAAAAAAAAGCTCATTCGAATGACCCTACTCTTTATGAACGGTTTAGAAAGCTTGAACTTCAAAATGCTGTAACTTCCTCATTTTAACTCCAAATTTTTCAAATGACCTATCATTGGAAATACCTTTGATTCTAGTTTCAAATGGAATAAGCTTCATATCAATTGAAAATCTGGATTGATAGATATCATTAAAAAACCCAAGATATGTCTGGAATATACGTATTCCTGACCCATGTTTGGTTTTTTTTCCAATATCTCTCAAAACAGAAATCATATCATTCTGAAATTTGTTGGAAACTAGACTCAAAGGGCTTTCCAATGATAGCTCATTTGTAAAATTTGAAGTTGAAATGAGGAAGTTACTGCATTTTGAAGTTAAAGCTTTCTAAACTGTTTATAAAGAGTAGGGTCATTCGAAATAGCTTTTTTTTGCCATTCGAATGAGATTTCTAAACCGAATTTTCCCCCAACGATGTAGAAAGTGGACTTTATACACCTTTGGAGGGGACTTTCTAAACTGTTGGGTGAAAATTCGGTTTAGAAATGTCATTCGAATGGAAAAAAAGTTCATTCGAATGACCATACTCTTTATGAACGGTTTAGAAAGCTTGAACTTCAAAATGCTGTAACTTTCTCATTTTAACTCCAAATTTTGCAAATGACCTATCATTCGAAATCTCTTTGAGTCTAGTTTCAAATGGAATAGTTTTCATATAAATTGAATATCTGTATTGATAGATATAATCAAAAACCAAACATATGTCTGGAATATACGTATTCCTGACCTATGTTTGGTTTTTTTTCCAATATCTCTCAAATCAGAAATTATATCATTCTAAAATTTGTTCCATTGGAAACTAGACTCAAAGGAATTTCCAATGATATGTGATTTGTCAAATTTAGATTTGAAATGAGTAAGTTACAGCATTTTGAAGTTAAAGCTTTCTAAATCGTTTATAAAGAGTAGGGTCATTCGAATGAGCTTTTTTTCCATTCAAATGAGATTTCTAAATTGAATTTTCCCCCAACGGTGTAGAAAGTGGACTTTATACACCTTTGGAGGGGACTTTCTAAACCGTTGGATGAAAATTCGGTTTAGAAAGTTCATTCGAATGGAAAAAAAAGCTCAATCGAATGACCCTACTCTTTATGAACGGTTTAGAAAGCTTGAACTTCAAAATGCTGTAACTTCCTCATTTTAACTTCAAATTTTGAAAATGACCTATCATTGTAAATCCCTTTGATTCTAGTTTCAAATGGAATAGGTTTCATATCAATTGAAGATTTGGATTGATAGATATCATTAAAAAACCGAACATATGTCTGGAATATACGTATTCTTGACCCATGTTTGGTTTTTTT
>JANTPZ010092322.1:0-18667 GCA_025593235.1 Vachellia pachyceras
AGAGCATGTTTGGTTTCAATTTTGAAACCTAGGTTTCAAACCTATGTTTTCTCTTTCATACTCTCTTTTTACTACTTTTTTCTCTTTTCTCTTTCTTACTTTTCTCTCTATCTCTTTCTTACTTTCCTCTTTCCTACCCACTTTTTCTTACTTTTTTACCTCGGAATCCGTAAAAGCTATAACTTCCCAAATATAAATCACTTTTCAAAACCTAGGTTTTGCCTCAAAATCTGTGAAACCTAGGTTTCAAACAAGCTCTTAATCAAATTTGGACTGAGTACTGGTTATTAAGTGAAAACTCTTGTATGCTCTAACGAAAACTGAGTACTGTTTCTGGTGAGTCAACTCTGAAGAGTATCAATGTGAAATGACACGGTCCCCTTGAAACCCAACTAATTTTTTTTTAAATTATATTTGGAGCTTGGTGCAACTAGAATTTTGTCATTTGCATATCTCATTGTTTATATGCTGCAATTAGAATCTCTGCATTTGAAGTGCTTTGGCCAAACCAAGTTCTGTTCACTTCCGCCAGGGTGCTTGCAACATTAGGGTGAGCTTTTATTTGTTTTGAAACTTCCTAATTGAAGTTTTGCTATCAAATAAAATTCCATAAAGGCACTCACTTGCGTACTGTGTTGACTTTCGAATCTCATACAATGCAGCTACCATCTAATCTTTATATCCAACTTTCTGATTAAAACAACTTCAAAATTATATTCTCAGAAATCTGTTAGGCTGCATTGCTTTGATAATTAAATTCCTTTAATTGGGAATAATCTTTGATGCTGTCTCAGTTAGTTCATCACCAAAAGAGAAGATGACAAACTAAATGCTTTTATCAGAGCTTAGACTTTGTGCAGGATCTTCCAATAGCATATGCTATTGTCATCAGTAAATAAATCTACACAACAATTTGCAATAAACCTATGCGGGAAAGTATTGCCTATATAAGGTGAATGCATTTAGTTTCATATTCAATAATCATGTAACCACTATGTTCTCATTTAACATCCTTGGGCTTGTTTTATTGTCAAATTTATTTATTTGTACGTCTCATCTGAAAGGTAGTTGGGTCCCTTTTATAGAATATATTCCCAAGCAAAGTTCTTCGTGTTCTTTGGTAAGTTGCTTTATTATTTGATAACTATAGTCATGTGTGTGTACCTCTTCGCTGAGTGCTTTCAAATCCAACATTAAACCTTCTGCATACTTTCTGCTATAACCTATGTGGAAAGTTATGCTTTATTATTGGCAACAAAAGTGACTTGCATGTAACTGATTGTTGAGTGGTTTCAAAACCAGAGGTGATTTGTCTGAACCACCTCTTTCTGGAGTATTGGTCCAATTTGTGTTGTGCAAATGGGTATTGCAGTGATCACTAGAGATGATCCAGAAGCTACTTAATGCTATTCTCCTCTGAAAAACAGTGACACGTTTTTTTGGTAGTTCTCCTTTCATTGATCTTATCCTTTTAGTTGATGCTGAACAAACATAGAAGTTACGATACAAAGGAAGGAAAAAGTACACCCCCCCCCCCCCAATTAGTTGAAAGGGAAGAAATACAAAAAAATTAAAAACAAATATAAGATATAAAATGATTCCCAGTGTTATTAGAACATAAACTGACACATGAGAGACAAACTGAATTATTTCACTGTCTGAGTGTTGGCCCTTTATTCCTCTTGACAAAGCGTAAACAGTTTTCTGATTTGATGTATTGTTCGTATCTGAGGTTTTATTTTCACATAATTACAAGCATAATAGCTGTTAAACAGAAAATTGAGGTAAGGTTTTAATGCCCACTGTGAGAGGGTTACATTTAATAATTAACACTGTCTTAAATATAATTTATCTTCAATAAGAAAGATATGTGTTTAGTAGGTGGGGGTGGGGGGAAGAAAATTGAGATTGAGTCGTCTTGTACGATTGATCACTGTAGGAACAGTGAATTATGGGGCTACGATTTTATCCTTTCCATGAGGGCTAAAATGATTTTTGTTTTATTGCTCTAGCACACTGACATTATGGAATTTTACAGATTGATATCCACCGCCTTTTGAGGCATGTCTATCTTAATGTTGTCTTCCAGCATTCTCAGCTTGAACAATGTTTTACCGGTCAGAGTTCAATTTAATCTTATCTCTATTGTATTCTATATTGTATGTTGACCAAATCTCTTTCGTGATGTATATCTTAACCTTCATGAAGTTTCTTGTAGTCTTTATATTAAAACTGGCTACATTAGATTAGGGAAAAAATAATAATAATAGAAGAGGTCTGTTTACAAAACTGACATACACATTGCTTCATAGTGCTGAAGTTGCCTATTTTAATCTGTCTAAACTCTAAACCATTAAGTATTTGACCCGTTTTGTCGACCAGATCTCAGTCAGCCCCTCTTCTTCTACCTCAGAGCCACTAGGGCGGCTTCTTTTTAACAATTGAACAATTTCTGTGGTCAAGAGAAGGATATTGCCTTTTGAAATATACGTTGGCCAGGAGCAAGTATTGCCAATGGGTCATAAGCAGATTTCCTCTGCAGAAATGCTTCCCAACGAGGACCAAAGTGGGCCCTCCATTCTTCCTGTGCCGTGTAGTGGGGCAAATATTGCTTTACCCCAAGACCGGCACTTTCACAGTATTCTAGAATCTCTTTATTTTGTGTTAAAATATGTTCTAGGCTATCAGGTCCATCGGAAGAAGGAACCGCAGAGGACAGAAATGCCACTAAGTAGAAAATGTCTTCGTCAGGAATAACTACAGAAGTTCTGTTGTCCCACCTGCGAACAACAATATATATATTTACGTGTGTGTGTGTGTAAGTCACATGTTGAAGAAGGCTAAAAATGTTGGTGGAGAAAAATGTTGAAGAAGGAACATTACTTTGATTTGTTTACTGGGTAGATAAGAATTGGACCGTTGCTTGTTTCTGTTAGGATTTTCCCAAAGACACCTTCAGCGAAATCGTGTATTTTGCTTTTGGGTATGAAAAGATTGAGCCATGGGTGTGGAACGTCCCACAAGCCTTTTGACTTCAATTTGACCTCAGAGACATGAACTCTGTCTAAGAAATCAACATATGTGACTTCTGTTAGAAAAAGTGTTGATGGGATATAGTTTAGGTGGGACAAATGCTCTTCTACTTCCTGCATACATGCATAAGAAAGAAACATGGTAAGAGAGAGTTGGTATATTCTTTAATATTTTTTTATTAAATGACTACATGTATTAGTGATTTATATAAGTATATATATTTCAATAATACGGATCTTTAGGTTGACCTGTTGCCTGCCTCACCTCATTTACTGCATCGAAGTCTTCCGGGTTGAAGTATTTGGCCAATTCTAGGCAGAAGAGAGTTCTTCCATCTGATTTGAACTGACTTGCTTGAACTGGGTCTTGTAGTTTAAAGGATGATCTCCAGTTGTTTAACAGACCAGTTCTGTTTATTATCACAAATCCTTCAATGTAATCAAATTTGCCTTCTGAAGATATCAACTTCTCCTGATCTCTCGTGAATGCTGTGAAATCTGCGTATAGCAATCTAATCCATTTCACCTGCTCAAAATAGAAAGTTTCTAGATGACTGACTTCTTGTAGTTTCAAAACACCATAAAATTTATGTCTGAGAATCATTTCTGATGCTTTTACCTTAGAAGGTGCTGGTTCGAGGACTATTCTTGCCCTGGTTATGATGCCAAACTGACCAAGGCCCCCAAGTACACTGTGAAAGAGTTCACCATTCTGCTCCTCAGAACAGTTTACCACCTCCCCTTTTCCTGCAGACATCAAAAGATCCTCTTATGAAAAAATCCAAACAAAATGCTATGTTTTTTACTTTCAAAGCTTCACTTATGACTTTCTCATGTCACCAAGGTCAAGTCGCAGCATGTAAGTAATTGCTCAAAGTTTTTCAGTTTTGTAGAAATCATTAACTCAGAAGTAATATATTAAGCTGTTTTAACTGCAAAAAAAATTTCTTTTGCTGTTTATGTCTTGACCTTGGTTTCGTCTGCCATGCACGAGTTTCTCACCAAGATACAAACCTGTTACTATCTCCAGCTGCTGAACGTTACTTATTTGGGGACCATGACGAAATGCCTGCCCACTGATTCCAGCATTAGACAGCGTACCACCAACTGTGAGATGCAGGTAATCTGTCCATGATCTTGGTGCTAACCCATATCTTAGACTCTCACGCAGGATGTTTATCCACAGCTCGCCTCCATTGACATCCACATACGGAGAATTTCCTGTATAAACCTGCATTTCAGGGAACTTGAGTGATTCCATATTGATCACAACTCCTCCATGAGCTTGTGCCTGTCCCTGGAGTGAGTGGCCATGGCCTCTGGCTGCAACTGTGAGCTGGGAACTAGGACCCATCTTCCAGATATGCTTGATGATGGCTGCAATATCAGATACTGACTTGGGATGCAGAACAGCCATTGGATAATATTGGTACCTGTTGCCAAAATCCCTGGCTGCATGGCTGACATCATCAAAATTGTAATGGCCTTCAAGGGGAAGTGATTTTAATGAGTAAGGGATACTGGAAACGCAGAAGTTAAGTCGGATCGTTATGAAGCTGAAGAACAGGATCATGAAGCCTTGAAGGAACAGAATGTTGTGTTCCCTAACTAGACCAAACTGTCCGGGTCTCATTTTCCTGTTGAAGGATATGAGGGTAGTTGAAGGCAGAAGAAGTCGAATCATCATGTGTGAAGGCTTGTTGTTTCTTTGTGAGCAAGAACCAAAAGGAAGGAAGTGATAGAGAGCGAAGGATTTGAAGGGGTTGGGCCAGAATTTAAAGAAGTTGTGGGTGGCTGAGTCAACCCATTATCATCATAATCAATCCGTATGAGGACTGCTTACTTGGGACGGAGAGTATTTAAGGATTTTTCTTTTTTTGTTCAAAAGGGACGCCCAAAGCCATCATGTATAATCCAAGTGGAAGCAGAAAAGTTGAAACAAAGAGAGATCTCACAAAATCTTTGCACTTTTTCCAAACAGTTGCAACCACTATTCAATCTTTCCATCAACGACAGACATGTTTCAGAGTTAAGGATTGCCCCTTTTTCCCTATTTAGAAAAGTTCCATTTTTTAATGCCGCTGCTCCTGTATGTGTGAATATATATTTCTGCATCTGGCTTACACGTATATGTGTTTGGGTGATTGTTGCTTAAGAAACCTGTAGCTGTCAGATTGTAAACATCGCGTATCCTGCTTTAAGATTGGATGAGGAGGACAATGGTGGAGAGATGGAGCTGATGGGGCATGTGTTGGTCCCTGAGACACGTGATTTTGGTTCATGTGGGCTTCTTTAGGACTCTAGCTATTCGGACATGGTTAGCCCCGTAGGGCCCCTCATGAAGGCTTAAACAAAGCATAGGAAGAAAAAGGAAAAATGTCAATCACAGAGCTTGGATCTTTTGGAGTAAGGATTGGGTTAAAGTAATGGAAGAGAATTAGTAAAGAGGGGTGAGGTCTCCCTTTCTCTCTCCCTTTATCTCTTTCATTAGTTAAAAAAAAAAAGTATTACCAAGGTGACTTAATTTGCTAATGTTAACAAAAGTAGTTCAATAAATTATTTGTAACAAATATATGTAGATTTCCCTACGACACATTTGTTAATTGTATAATATTGTATAATCACTAAGGATATTTTAAGGAAAGATTGTAAATTTAAGAAATAAAATGGATTGAGATATCATATTTAAAATCAAAATGAACCTCGTATCTGTGATGAACTTGGTTTTTAACCCTTTGTTATTAGCTAGAACATTATGAACTCCCAAGCTCACATGTTTTTAGTGATTTCTATATTACATGGGATCATAAGGTAACTCCACAAAGTAGGACCACATTATGCATAAATCAACCTTGACATGTAAGTCTCATCCCATTTTACATTTATTTCTCTCCTTGCAAGAGTCCTGCTGGAGCAGAAGAGAATCTTCACAACAAATTGTTCTTCAAAATTTGTTGTCTTACAAATAACCTTTTTTAAAAGATTTGGTAGGTTAACACTAAATTTAAAGTATTAATTGCATGCAATTCACATGTCAAATACAATAAAAAATCTATTTCCAACGTCTTAATAGTGTTACTGCACTGCTACTGTGAGTTCAAAGATTCCTAGCCATGGAACAAGTATAGGATTATAGGTTGATATCTTTTCACCATACTTTCATTTGTTTCATTGGATGGTGGTATCAGATCACTCAGGTAATAATACTCTTGGCTTTTTCCTAACAATTAATTAATTCAGAGATATAAATCACTTCAATATAGCATTATGTTACATGATTTTTTAAAATATTTATTTATATTATTATATTATATATCAATTTATAAATTAGATAAATTAGTTTGAAGAAAAACGATTAATATAAATATTTTAAAATAATTTATTTAACTTTTTAGCAAATGTTTAGTGATATGAAAAAAGCACTTTTAAAGGACAAACCGTAGTTTTTTTAAAAAAAACCCAAATACTCATTAAAATGGAAAAAGTGGTTTCCATAACAAAGCCATGGTTTCTTGCATGAGGCAAAACCATGGCTTTGGACAATGGAAATTTTTTAAGCTTTTGGGAGAAAATAGATTATGGTTGACGTAATTATTATATAATTACCAAAAATACCTTTACCCTCCCTCTCTCATTTATTTAATAATATATTTTATCAAAAATACCAAGTACAGGAAGCCAAACCGGTGACTGAATTCGACAAGACAGTGAGCTAAGGGTTAATGGATCAAATTGGAGTTAAACCGGGGGTCAGACGGGTAAGAAATAAAAAAGTTTAAAAAATAAATCTCGTTATACATTAAGACAATCAAACCATCCAAAATTAAAAATATGAAAAATTTAGTACATTCCATTGCTAACAAATTAACAATTACCCAACTAATCATATATACGTATAGCTTATCTATTATCCAACATTATTTACAATTTCAAAATATTCATCTGAATATCAATATATATATGTATGATAAAGGGTTCTATATTTTTTAACTTTCATATTTGAAATTTAAAAAAAAAATCAGCCATGTTAATTATTAATTAGTATATGAATAGTAAATTGTTCTTACATGAGCATATAAATTATTTATTATTTAAATAAAATATAAATTAAAATTTGTTCTTTGTATAATTATCACACTAGCTCATGTCCATTTTGATAATTTATACATGAAAAAGTGATTATGCTGTCAACTTTCTAAATAATCTCATTTTATCAAAAGGAATTTTTTTCCACAAAATCTAATCCCCTTGTAATCTATTTTTAAAATAATTTTTATTACTTTTTCTTCAAAAGTTATTATCCAAAACGTTAATCCAAACGCATTGTCTCCTATAAATTAGTTAACAGTATCTTCTGTTAATGGCCGAAGGTAGTAATTAAATATCTTTCACTAACCACAGTTGGTTCAACTGATTTGGAACCCTTTTTCCTTTAAGCAGGTTACAAAATTTAGGTATTCAGTATAGAAAAAATTTACTACACCCATATCAATATGATTCCTTGTAACTTGTTCTATTTTAGTGTCTGCTTGGAAAACCGTTGGTCAAAATGCATTTTAAAACATGATTTTTGCATTTATGTTTAGATAGACATTGGATTTATAATGTATTTTGGCATAATGCGCATGTGAAGACATAGCTTTTATGTTAAAAAGAGTCACCAAACGTTGAAGTTTGCAAGCTAACAAATTTTTGGATCCAAAATATATTTTCAATCTAAAAAGGAGTTGCCAATAGTCAACACGAGAATGTAATTTTCGAAAACCAGTATCATTTAGTAACATTTAGCCTGTGTGTGCAAAAATGGTTGAGATTTTAAATAGAACGATATTAAATGTTGATTTTTTAAAAGAGCATAACTTTAAACTTTAAAAGAGCTTATCGAAAAGACTAATCTACTGGGTAAGTGGATTTTTTAAACTCAGAAACCATAGTTTCCTTATAATTAAGGCTCTTGTTGTCTGTTGCAGAAACCAGTTTTCTTTTAAGGCTCTTGTTGTCTGTTGCAGGACTCATATCACCGAACCTCTTCAACAGTACAACATTCAGATTGAATATGGATAAACATATAACACACACACACACAGAGATATTTAACCTTTTTTTATAGTGACCTGTGTGAGCTAGGGTTTCATATGATAGGGCATAACATAACCTATGTGAATTAAATAGTGAAAAGAACAATAGGGTTTTACCACCTTGTGTGGCTAAATGTTATTTGACGGCTTCCTTTTTGGGGGGTGGGGTTGTGAAGTTACTTTTTTTGGGTATTATAATTAGAATTAGAGAAGTAAACAAACAAACACATAATATTCAGAAGTGGCATAATCATTGCAGCAACACCGACAACCACATATATATGGTGGCCTCTCATGTTCTATTTATATGTCCTAATCAACATTCTCTCTCTCTCGCTCTCTCTCTCTCTCAGAGAATAGAATTGGAGATTCCAATAATTGCCTCTACACCATACACAACACAATGATGTGAGTGCGTGCGTGTCTGTGTGTGTGTGTGTGTCTGTGTGTGTGTGTTGGGTAACAGTAGTGTGAAGATATGTGAACTAGTTCTTCTGTGTATTGTGATGAAAAACCTAATCCTTAATTATAAATGAATCTGATTGATTTCTAGAAGGAAGCCATTTGTTGCTACCTAGTTATTATCGTGTGGGAGCATATATTTTACAATATGGGTCTGTTTAGAAATACGGCAGGGAAGTACTTTTATGCAAGTCGAGGTAAATATGTGAAGGAAATTATCTCGTTTTACGGAAAAATATTGTTGAATGTACTTTTGGTTCTCCTTAACACTTTGTCAAACAAGCTACATATCTTAGACCTCTGGAGAAAAAGCGAGACAGCAACGTAATTTTTTTAACTGTTAAGAGATTGTATTGATTTAACTAAAGATATTGTATTTGTATTCTAGATATATAATCATATTAAATATTTGTTAGCAAAACTTGTCATTTGTAAGTGTCTCAACCCACTTAGTTCACAGGTAAAAAAAACCCACTTAGTTCAAGTTAGTTGGAGACGTGTATGTTTGGGAAAATTTTTTCTCAGCGGTGTACATAAATCAAGAATAAAAGCATCTTGAAATCAGTAAAATTATTTAGGAATCCATAAATTCATCTTAGAATCTGTAAACTTCTTTAATTTTTTCAACGGATTCCCAAACGTACACTAAAAACCTTTTTCTTTTGTTTTTTTTTTTGCATTCATACATAAACTGAAGAGTTTATGCTTAAGGTGCCAAAGTCCATTTCACTAAGAGCAACACATGTCGATGATTCAATTTTTTTAATATAATAGTACATTATCATTTTCAAGGGCATTCAAATTATAATTATTATTTAGACCCAACTTTTGTATATTTATTGTTTTTAATAATATATGACAAGTTTAAAATATATGATATTGAAATAATTATTATTTAAAAGTAATCAGTGTTATTCCCAAGATCCGACAATGTATTTGTTTGAAAAAGTTTATTTATTCTTATAAGCACGTTCAACAGTGTTTTCCGCAAAACGAGACAATCTCCTCTATACATTTACCTCGACTTACGTAAAATTACTTCTCTACTGTGTTCCCAAACGGACCCAATGTTTATAACTAATATAATTATTTATGTAATTTAAAAGTTTACTAAAAATAATTTTCTCTTATTGAAATATGTTACACTTTACTTCAAAAGAAATTAACAGGATATCTAATTTTTCCCTCAAAAAATGGAAGATTAACACCACCTTAATCAGATGATAAATAACAAAATAACTCGAATGTTCTATATATTGTCAGGAACTGATATTTTTATCTTTCAATAATCCCATTCTAGTTACTTAAATCATTTAATTATTGCACAATAAGACAAGAAATGCCATATCATCATCATAATCTAGTTACTTAACATTTACACACACACACTAACATGGCAAAATCGAAATACAACAGGTGGCCACCAAATAAGAGGCCAAACAAATAAATTCTAATAATAATAGTTAATTAACGTGCTTGTTTGGAAACTTCGTTCCCCCAACAGTACACGCAAGTCAAGATAAAACCATCTAAAAATCCGTAAAAACTATATTTAAATCCATAAAAGCGATCTTGAAATTCGTAAAACCATTTAGAAATCCGTAAACTTATTTTTTCCAACGGAACTCCTTTTATTCAACGGAGTTTCCAGACACACAAACGGCTCAAGTGTCAACCCTAATAATTATTATCATGGCATTGCATTGAGAAATGAGAAGGGTCGGTAGGGCACAAACTAAAGTTGATTTAGGATGTTCAAATTAATCAAATCCATCAGATTATTATATATTTAATAATAATATTAATTTAAGTTATCATATCTACTTTTATCCCAACTTTTATTATCCTCTCTTATCATTGTCTCCTAGCTTGTCTCGTCTCAACCGTATTCGTTATATCTTCAAATCAGATTTTGATCTAGTCCTCTTTTTTCCTTCTTAATTAATTAATTAATTATGATTAATTATGTGTGCACATGTGTACTACATTGTCATTAATGTGTACTACAAGTTACCATATTTGCCTGTAAGTTTTAGTTAGGTAAATAAATACAACATCATTGTAAATATTTGAGATAAATCGCATGACTTATCTTAAACGTTAAGCTAGCTAATATAAAAATTTATTAATATAAAATATAGAAAATATAAAGATTGTATGCTCTTTTTTTTTGTCATAACTCGCACAGCTCCTATACATTTCGCAGAAGATTTTAAGGGCTTGTTTGAAAGTTTTGAAAATAGTTTTTACAGATTCTGAGGTAAAACCTAAATTTTGGAGGATAGGTTTTGAAAAATGGCTTTTACAAATTTCGAGACAAAACCTAAGTTTTGAAAAGTGATTTATGTTTGGGAAGTTATTAGCTTTTACGGATTTCGAGGAAAAAAGTGTGTAAGAAAGATAAAAGAGAAAGAAGGAAAAATGTAGGAAAAGGAAAAAGAAAGA
Organism: Vachellia pachyceras; assembly: GCA_025593235.1. Taxonomy (NCBI): domain Eukaryota; kingdom Viridiplantae; phylum Streptophyta; class Magnoliopsida; order Fabales; family Fabaceae; genus Vachellia; species Vachellia pachyceras. Next base: position 11,018 of record JANTPZ010092322.1, read on the forward strand.
AGGAAAAAAATAGAGAAGATGAAAGATAAAAAAAATAGGAAAATGAGAAAAAAATAGAAAAGAGAAAACCTAAGTTTCAAATCGATGTTTTGTAACTAAAATAGCTTTTCAGAAAAAAAAATTATATTTGGACAAAACCTAAATTTTAAAATCAAACCTAAATTTCATAAAGTAATGGCAAACATGCCCTAACTCATCCTTACGTTAAAGACAACTTTAAGGGAGATGGTTGCTGTCAGCTGGATTACGAATCCTTAACAAAGTATTGTTTTATAATTTGGAATAATATGACTTACCTTAAATTTTATGAAAAATATATGAGAAATCTCTTTATTACTATAGGTGAGCATGGTAGTTTTAAAAACATTGTACTTCCTTCAATCCTGCATGTATTAGAATGGTTTAGGAAACTTGTCTTTATTTTTTTTACAAGACTTCTTTTTAAATATGCATTTTAATTTTTTTCTTTAAAAAGTAATTTATTAATGAGTTAAAGTTTATCTCGCACCAATATATTTTGTGGAGCAACTTTAGATTTACAGAATTTTTTAAAACTTGCATTCAACATCTTACAGTATTCTATATGATCTGATTTTGCATTTAAAATATTTTTTTCATATTTTCACTACTTAAAATAATGAAAGATTAGGGTTGAAAACATGGAAGATAAATTGATAAAAAATAGCCAAGGTGAGCACAAAAAGTATTGAAAAAATTGATTATTGAAAGGTTTAAAGATGAGTATTAAAATATGAAGAAAGGGAAAAATATTGTTAATTATTCTATCATGTTTTTTGTCAATGTTTTTTTATTAATGATAGATTAATAAAAAAACCTCGAAAAATGTAAAGTATGATGAACAACTATACGAACAACTACTCAATAGGAATTGACAACTTCAATATAACAAATTGAGAACTCCTACATCATAACAAATTTGTTAACTACGGTCACAACTATCTTTTTAACACTGACAGCTTCATTGACAGTTAACTTCAATTTAGCAAATTGATAACGTGCTTATTTGGACATTTCATTCCTCCCAACGGTGCACGTAAATCGAAATAAAATCGTTTCAAAATTCATAAAAACCATATCAAAATCCGTAAAATTATCTAGAAATTCGTAAACTCATTTCTTTTAACGGAACTCATTTCTCTCAACGGAGTTCTCAAATACATAAAATTTCTCGTCAAAAGGACAAGTACTTAAGTTTATTGATATAATGATATTATATATTATTTGCGTTATATTAATGGTTCCATAGTTATAATTTGTTTTTGGTGATTAGAAGTTACAAAGTTCATGCAACATCAAACCCATTTTGCCAATTAGTGACAGTCGCCGGTGGTTGGTAGTGGGGCTCCTGTGCCGGCAACCATGGGAATTTTTTAAAATTTAGGGTATTTTAATTTTAATAAATGTATACTAATTAAACTTATTTACAATTAAATGACCTAAGATTTCAGAGTACTTATAATGATTTTAAGATATATATGTTTTTATATTTTGAATTGTTATGTGGGATTTGAGAGCAGTTCTTTTAATAAAATTTCTCCACTTGGTATAAGGAGTCTACTCTATTGGCTCGTTTGGTACGCAGAATTCATTTTGATGGATATGGATATGGAAATGGATATGGATGTGGATGTGGAAATGGATATGGATGTGAGGTTTAAAAGTATGTTTGGTATATCCTGGAAATGAGGTATGATTTTTAGATGAAAAGACCTAAAAGCTCTTCTAAATTAAAAAATCTTTTTTTTAACTTTTAAAACTACCTAAATCAAATTAAAAATTTTAAAAAATTTTTTAGATAGAATTATTAACATGGAATTGGAAATCCAAGCTTTTCATGTGGAAATGAAAATCCATGAGTTTGATGGAATTGGCTTCCATGTGGAAGCCAATTCTATCATACCAAACATGCATGGATATGGAAATCAATTCCATTTCCATGCCTCCAAATTCCATCAAACCAAATGGGCCCTATGAGAACGTGAATTCAAATGATGCTACCAAAATAAAAATCTTGATGATTGATTAATTTATAAAAACAACTTAAACACTTTTTTTTAACTTATAAGTGCTACTCAAATAACCTAAATTTTATTATTTCCAAATAAAGAGTACGTACATGACATATTTGTATATGGCCTTAATATAATGATATCCGCTTACTTTCTTAGAATAATTAAATATGATTAATTTACTCCTATGGTTCATTTATAAGGTAAAGATAAGTGTTTTACCTTTTTTTTTCCCTATTTGTAAGTCAAATCATTTCTTTTTCCTTTTTGTAAATGTAATATTTTACCATTTATCGTGTCGATTTTATTTTGATAGAATTTAATCTATATAAAGAATAGTAAAGTTAAATTTTAAGGTAGAATTAATTGTGTTTGATGTTTTCTTAGTTCATATGGAAGTATATATATTTTTGGCAAAAAAAAAAAAGAATACATATATTGAAAGTCACTTGTAAAAAAACTGGAAAAAGTAATTTAATATATTTTATTGATACAATTTTTTATTAATGGCTCGTTTGGTACACTGAAATTGATTTTGATGGAAATGGAGATTGAGATGGAGATGGAAATAGATATAAAAATGAAGATGGAAATGGATATAGAAATGAAGATAGCAATCGATATATATGGAAAAACAAGAGAGACCAAAAATCAATTCTATGGAGGGTGACATTATACAAATAATTTCTACCAATTTTGGATTACATTTTCATTCCCAATTCCACCTCCCAATTCCATCATACCAAACATAGAAAATGAATTTTATTTTCAATTCCACCGTACCAAACATGGCATAAGAGAATATGTTTATCCTGCATAGACCTCACTATGAAGAGGTACCCACTCAAGTGATGTAAAGCAGAAGAAATTGGAAAGTTTTAGTTAGTTTTGTCCTATAATTAACACATATATCTTAATATCATCATTTTTTTAAGAAACCTTTTGGTTAAGTAATTAATCATATCAGATTCTGGTAAAAAACATTGGTGGGGAAAAATATAATATTAAATAATTAAGGAATAGTGAATATTTATAAATAAATTAATTAGTTTGTGATGTTGTGGGGGTGATGAATGGATGTGTCTTCCATTAGTTTGATATAAGGGGTCCATGCTAGTGTTTATTTAATTCTCATTCCTTTGTGTTCACACCAAAGAGCATCTAAATATATTATTATATTGGTTCTTTCTACATTGTTCCAAGCTATCTTTTTAAAAATAATTTTATTGTTTATAACATTCATCTTATAATGTGCCCGTTTAGGATCACGGTAGAGAAATATTTTTATGCAAGTCGAAGTAAATATATGAATGAAATTATCTCGTTTTATGGAAAAATACTGTTGAATATGCGTTTGACTTTTTTTAATGCTATGCTAAACAAGACAAATATATGTTATTTGTATTTTTTTTCCTAACAAAGGTAGCTATAGTTAATAAATACCTAATAATGGATTAGAAGAATATGAGTTCAAATTTTGTTGCAAATATTATTTGAAGGATAATACATGAATATCTTTAGAAATGCTTTGAATCATGAGACTTGCCTTAACCTTAATAATTATTTTTTTGCAATAAGTGATACTTTTAAATTGATTACTCCTTTTATCTTATTTATAAGTCACTTTCAATATATTTCACATAAGCTCAAAAAAATCTTAAATTTCATTGACTTGGCTTTAAAATTCAACAACTTTTTAAATTTATCCTTATTTAATTTACATTATATCATGTAATAATAAAGTCAACACAATAATAAATGAATTATAAAATTGTGCAATTATCTAAAAAAAATTTCCATGTTGTGTTTTATAATATGATAAAAGGTCATTTTTCTCTGCCTATTATGTGTTTTTAGACTTGTTTATTGCATGGAGTTCCATATAAAAAAATTAATCATGACTTGTGAATATTGTAATTACATAAATAACTATGCATTTTATTCATATATAGTATGGTCTTTTTTAGTCCTTAAATAGGGTGAAATTGATATTTGAGTTCTCAGGTGTTATTCACTTACCCTTCAAATCTATTATAAATGATTCCAAAATTAAAATGAAGAAGCTATAAATTCCAGAAATTTATGGAAGATACATTGAAATGAGGAGGGAACAAATTCACTAATAATTTCATAATCCTATCCTTATGTTTGGATAAAGAGAGAAAAATACATGACAATTACCATGGTAAACAACTAATAATACCCTTGTTTAATTATTAATCCATTTTAAATAATTGATCAAAAATAAATTCAAATAAAAATTATGACCATCAAATTAAATATTAGAGCCAAATTAAAATGAAATTATTTTTATATTTTAGTTTAGAACCAAAATATTAAGCAAAATATATTACATCAAACTAAAATAATAAAAATTGAAATAAAAATAAAAAAATAATATCTTTATCCTTATTTATTATAATGAAAATCAAATCTTCCTTTTTTAAAAAAATTCAACTCTTATTGTTTTATTTATCATTTATAATTACAATATAATAATTATTACATATGTAAAAATTGTATTGATATAAGAAAAGATAAGAAAAAATTATATAGGTCACATCACTATATATAAAATAACCGTGGGTTTTTTCATGTTTATTTGGATTGACAGTAGAAAATGTTATTCTAACATAATTTATAATATACGAAATAAATATATAAGAAGAATTTTATATCAACTTATGTAAACGTATAATTGAAACCTATTCGAAAGATGATCGACATCATTCAGCTTCCAATGGTATTTTCATTTGCAAACATAATATAGTAGATCAAAGGAAATATAGGACCTTAAGGGTAGGGACAAAGTTTGAGAAAATAGTTTTTTTTTTAAATAATTTTCTCTCCATCCAAACACATGCTAAAAAACAATATAGGCCATATCAAATCAATGTTTTGTACTTTTGTTGTATGATACATTGAGACAATGTGTTCAATTCAAACTATATTTGCTTCTCATTTTCCATAACAATCGCAAGTGTCAAGTACATGAGTCTCTCTGCATCCCCACGTGTGTAATATGGATCAAATATAAGTGGATGTTTCATGGGTGTTCTCAAATTACTTTAAAATTAGAGCTTGTTTAGTTTTTTTCTTTGTTTTTAAAATCTAAGTTTTATCCAAAATCCTAAGTTTTATCTAAGTACTCTCATTTTTTAGAAAAGTTATTTTAGATACAAAAATTCAGTTTGAAACCTAGGTTTTGAAAAAATTTATTTTCTTATCAAATCACATCATCTTTCATAATAAATTTTCTCTTTCATACTTTTTCTTTCTTTCTCTTTCCTATTTCCCACATACTTTTTTGCCTTAAAACCTGTAAAAGTCAATAATTTTCCAAACACAATCACCTTTTAAAACGTAGGTTTTACGTCGGTATCCGTAAAATTTATTCTCCAAAACCTAAATTTTGCTTCGGAATCGATAAAAAATATTTTCAAAAAAATTTCCAAACAAGCCCTTAATCTATGTCATCAGCTATCAAACTCTTTAATTAAGTTTTTTTTTAAAAATGCCACCTCTCATCTTTAAGACAAAAGCTATTGGCTTTTTGAGAAGATTAATGAAGCTAATTAACGAATATATTTATTTTTTAAAATTAATTTTTTTTAACACACACATATATAATTAGGGTTATATCATTTGACTAGAGTGCTTTGTCCAATTACAAAGGTTGATTGAGATTAATGATTAGTGGAAACTTATGGGATCAAGTGGGGGCTTCATGTCCTTAATTTTCGACGGAATGTTTTCTTCTTTCTTTCTTATTTTCAATTTTTTTCGAGAATATTTGGAATAACAACATTTATAAAACTTTTATATGTGATTAACATTTGGTAAAATCAGTAAGGATGTAATTTGTAATATCTCCTAATTAGAAGTATTTGTTCAGATTTTACTTTAATGTAATAATAATTTTGTTGATATATTATATAAAATGTTTTAAGTGATAAGGTTTATCTTGGATTTAATAAGCTTTCAGAACATAGCTCGATTCATCATCATCATCATCATCATCATCATCATCATCATCATCTTCTAAAATGAGAAACACACACACACAATGTCTGGCATTGTGCATTAGTCAAATTCAGCTAACATGAAAGTTAGTTTGAAAGTCCGTTTGAGAATATTTTTTATAAAGTTTAAGGTAAAATCTAAGTTTTTGAGAATAGCTTTTACGAATTTCGAGATAAAACCTATGTTTTGAAATGTTATTATGTTTGGGAAGTTATTAAATTTTACGGAGTTCGAGTTAAAAAGTAAGTTGGAAAGAGGAAAAAAAGAAAAAAATAGAAAAGAACAAATTTATTATGAGAGAGTATGTGATTTGATAAGAAAATAAGTTTTTTTTTTCAAACTTTAGGTTTCAAACCTAAATTTTGTCTTAAAAATCGCTTTTATGAAAAATGTGAGTACTTAAATAAAATTTAATTTTTGATGTAAATCTTAGGTTTTGTTACAAAACTTAAATTTTTAGTAGAGCTTCCAAACAAACCCTAAATTAGATTTTAATACAACCACTAGAGTTATTATCATAGTGATTTAAACTAAAAATTCGTCATAATTTGTACCAATTTTTCTTCACACTTAAGAATAAGTTTTTGTTAAAGAAAATTGATGATAACTTTAAGAGAAATTTACAATCAAATCTCAAATAAGAGAATTAATGAATAGAAGGTCCCAAAAATTCATAAAATTATTATAAGGTCCCAGGAATAGCTGCTGAGGTTGTTAATGAATGCTGGATAAGTTGTTAGTGCCAATTTCAGCAGTTACTCCTTGAACGTTGTGGTAATTTTGTGAATCTTTAATATTTTTATTCATTAATTCTACTACAAATTTCCCTAAATTTAACCCAACAAAGAATTTCTTTTGTTTATAGTAAATTATTAATACAAATATTTCAAAATTTAAATCTATATGCTCTTTGACTATGGAACGTTGGTTAGGTCCAAGTCCAAAGACCAATGTTCGATCCATTGTTTCTTCAAGTCAAAGTCACTGCTCAAAACAAAAAAGTCACAACTTTTTGACCCAAAAAGAAAAAAGATTCACAACTCACAACAATATAATTAAGTGGAAGCACATCTTCACTTTAATTTCACGTTTTCAATTAGTACAATGTTGGAATTTTTTTAATGTATACAAGGTTCATAGAACTTGGAACTTAACTTTTATTTTTATGTTTGTTTTCCGGCTATAAAATATTATAAAGAAAATTAATTAATGGTAAGCTAATCATAGATTACATTATATATGTAAAGTATGACTTTGTCTTTGGGGGTTTTCTTTAAATTTTGTTTTTCAATCGATTATCACTTTTTTCATATGTATTATATTACTTAATAAAATAAATTGAATATGAGTTGTAACTACCCTTGAATCCTTTGTTTTCACATCGCTTATTTGGATTACTTGTCTTTTCTTTTCTTTTGCTTTTTAGAAAAATCTTATTCTCTGGTTAGATACAAAGAATCTATTTGTCTTATTATATAACTTATTATGTATTTATATAGATTTTTAATAAATGATAAGTTAAATAAAATATTATGATTGGTAGTAGAATGTCATTTTCGTGTGACCTTTTATTTACATAATAATAAAATAGTGTGTG
>JANTPZ010092325.1:0-35302 GCA_025593235.1 Vachellia pachyceras
TTTTAGACAGTAAACAATAATATCATACAAGCATTTGAACAATAGCATCTGGTCTAATAACCTTTGACCACTTCAATAGGATTTACCATTAGAAATTGTGCCATAGAGGCCAATCATTGTGTTTTCAGTATTTCATTTAATGAACATTTCAGTTTTATTATCATAATTTTTGCATATTTGTTGTGATAAACCATCCTTGAATAAATCATGGTGATTATCCTAAATGTCCATGTCTAGTCATTTGTATGTGAACAAAGATGAAATAAGACCATTACGCCTTTGCAAATTTATGGAGATACGAATCAAAGTTATAGGCATTTTTAAGAGTTCAAGGTGTTAGATCAACTTGCTAAGAGAAAGCTCTATGGCTGAAGTCACAAGCTTGTCTCATGAATGACTATGTCACTATGCATTTTAACTTGAGATCATCATAGATTCCTACAAGAGAGTTGCTCAGCTTTGATCTAGTTAAAAGTCGCTTTTGTCCGAGTGATGTTAAAGACTATGTTCGAGTTTAATGGATTTCACGTAGAAGAATATGAATGGTCAAGATAAAATTTGTCTCTCACATTATTATACAAATATTGCTGGGTCTCTCGATGACTGAGTCTAAAAAATGCATGATCATATTGCGATGGAAGAAAGTTTCATTTCTACGGTCAGACTACACAGGGATCGAGAAGGCAATGCTCAGGAATAAGAGATGACAATATCCATGCCTCGTTCTTGATCAAAATATCATGTGACAAAAGAGACGTGATATGTTTATATGATAGGTTATGTCGGTTTATAGATCTTCATATGAATTAGGTAGTTGTAATGTCTTGTCAGAGGCCATCTGCGACTTATGGGCTAGCATAGTTATTAGCCCATTGTCAGCTTTACATGGGCCTATAGGGTCACACAAACAATGGTCCAACACGAGCTAATATGTTTTGATTCAATAAATATCCTAGTGTGGATATATCTATATATAAATTCATGCTTATATATATATATTTCATTTATATATATTACATATATGTATGTGTATATATTATATATGATAATGATATAATATTTTGGATTTAATTTATAATGATAGATCAAATCTTGACATTATATCTTGGATTTCATTTATGGAGATCGATTAAATTCTATCCTCGTTGGTTCCTTATCCAAATCAAACAAAGGGGTTAAATTAAATCTGTTGGATAGAGTTAAATTAAACTATTTTTATTTAATTTCTTGTATTTAAAATTTCTGATAATATTTATATTTTGAAATTGATAAAAATTGATTTCAAAATACAAAAAGGATAAACTCTGACTATTTATAAATAAGTGGCTAGAGCGTTCCATGAACCCATCTGAAATAAGAAAACCGAGAGGGAAAATGAGATTAGAGAAGAATCGAACGTTGATGCTTTAGCACACCATCCGTGTTGAAAGCCGTTCGTGTGGATTCTGTTAGATGGTGTTGATCGAATTGTTGGCTTCTTGAAATTGATTTTATATCATACTTATGATTTTATATCAACTTGTCTCTCATGTGGAAGATTAGATAGAGCTGCAACCATAGAGCATACTTAATAGTCATATCATTTCACGAATAACTCAGAATATTTATTTCATCTAATACATCCCTACTTCTCCATTGGCTCTAATAATATATATATATATATATATATGCTGGGTCAAAGTGTTTGATAATCACAACCAGAAAAATGTTATTTAGCGACGGAAAAATCCATTGTTAAATGGCTATTTTACATTAGAAAATTTCCATTTAGCGACGGAAAATATTAGTGACCCTCGTTTTAGCGACGGAAAATAACATTCCGTCACTAAATGGCATTTTTCTGATAGGGAATGCCTGGTTCTTAATTATGTCGTCAGTTTACAAATTTGAACCACTAGTCTCATATGCTAATAATCGTCCTGCTGAATGGACGAAAAACTTTTTAGGATAGGATAGGATTCTGCATATCACAAAATGATAATAATAATCATGAACACCCACCATATTTATTGGGATTTGAATTCTTAGAGATTATTTTGGGGAATCATTAATAATGGGTAGTGAAATAGGCAGTTTCAACAAGCTAGTGCAGTGCTTACTGGAAGCATGTATGATTCAAAATGGGGATTGAATATTTATTGAATACAATTAGTTCTCTGTAATAAAATAATAGAAATTTATGTTGTTTTATATTTGTGCATAAGTTTGAGTAATATAATTTACGTTAAAGGTGCAAATTTAGTAATGAAATTCTTAGCAAAAAGCACCCGGTACAATTAATTTTTTAATGGTGCAAATTTAACAATAATCAATTAATAAGGGTATAAATTTATTAGCAACACCATTAACCCTCCCTAACTCTGTTAACCAACTAACATATTTTACCATTTTTAGGGTTTAAAGTTTCATTTTTTGATCATTTAGGTAATCAAAACTACTCTTTTTTCTTAACCTCCTTTATCAAAGTTGCTTTAAATAATTTTATCTTTATAATAGTAATTAGAACTACTCCTTTTTGTTTAATTTTTCTTTCTTAATCATTTTTGCTTAACTTTTTTCTTTCTTTTATTACTATTAGAAAGAAAAAATTATTTTTTCTTTCTTAATTTTAAATTTTTGCTTAATCATTTAATACTCTTACTAATGCTACATATGTAATTGTCTTTGATGGAAAAGGGAGATATATGTACCAACAAACTATTAGTTGATATGGCAAGTAGAATCACCCATGCAAAGAAGAGAATATAAGTTTAAACTTAGGAAAGCTTACTTATAGAGGGATACAAAAACCTTTACATTTTAAACCTCGAAAGAAAAAAGTCTTTGTCAAGTTAAAAAAGAGATATATGCACAAGAAAAAATAACATTATTTTAGTCTTTATAATAAGTTTTAATGTAGCAAAACCATTGGAATATATATATGAGGGGACAGGGTTGTGAATTATTAAAGTGGAAATCATATCATGTAAAAAATATTACAATATTATTCATTTATTCAATTTTTGTTGTTGGTACACATATATCGCATTTACCATTTTTTACTCGCAAAAACCTTACCTATGTTTATTGATATTTAGGTTGCATTTAATTCAAAGTTGATAATGTTTTATGTTATTTTGGTAAATGATTTTAATTATTTTTGTATATCCGTTTTCTTAATCAAAAGATATACCAATTATATATATGTATATATCCCTCTTATAATGGATAAAACAATGATATTATGCTCATCAATATCACATATAGGAAAATGATTTCACAAGGAAATGGATTTGAAGAACATAATCCCATTAACATAGAGATTTTTTTGGACCCCCATTAACATGGAAATTAATGTTGAATATTTCATGTGCAAGTATATATTAATGTTGAACAATATTTAAGTATGATAATTAACGCAACACAAAACGCACTCAACAGTGAAAGATCCACTTCCACAAGATCTTGTCGGCAGTTTGTAATGCACTATTGAGAAAAGGAAATGAGCTATAGGATTAATGCTGCATTATATATATATATATATGAAGATATGACATTACACACTAATAATCATGCTTAAATTTGCTAATTATTGTTTGCATAAGGAATAATTCTGCCTTTTGTTCAATGACTTTTACTCATCTTTTGTCGTCTTTCATTTCTCATTAATTATGACTTTTGTCCTATATGCCTTCCGTCAGATAGTCATTTCATTTCACACCAACAAAGGGTTCCGATGATGATGATGATGATGATTTATTTTCTTTCCCGCGAAACCTGTGCCACTTTATGATCCTTCACAAATAAGTTAAATTTATTGGCTAACAAACGCTTAATTTTATCTTAAAAGTTATCATGTAAATGTAATGTTCTGGAAGTTTTTTGAATTGAATGTTACCCTAAAAATTTTTAAATTGTAGCAGCTAATTTTGTTTCAGTTGTTATCCAAATTAAGTTTAACTATTAGTTGAACTGGTAAATTACATGTCATCCATATATCATTTTTGTTAATGTGTAAATTTGTTCCGGAAATTTTCTAAAAGCAATCTTAAAACCTTTTTAATTTAATTTCATCTTAAAAGTTTTCAAATTATAAGATAGATTCAAGCATTATTAGCCCAACTAAAAATAGTTTTCACAAATACCTTTTTTATATTCAAAGAATTTTATATGCATTCAAATTCAAAACTTCCTATTTAAGCAATCCTAACTCTTATTCCTACCTTCTAAATCCACACATTTTTTAACCATAAAAATAAAGTACCATTTTTTCAAAAGAATAATCTTGAAAACTTAATTTAAAGAGTTTAAAGTAATTTTTTATAAAAATAATTTTTTGACAAAAATAAATTACAATGCTGATCATAAATTACACACATTTGTTACAAGGTTATCTTATATTCATTTTTTATACAAAGGTTATCTTATATTCATCATTACATGGTTAAATTCAAACCTTATTTGGTTTTATTGAGGGTATAATTTTCCCAAACGCATCTGCATTTGGAATTTAATAATTCAATCAGAATTTACTTTTCTAATTGATATTTCATATTTTTGTAATATTTATTTTGAGAGCATGAAATTACAAAAAGATCCCACATTTTTCAATCCGACCCTGCATAGTAAACCCTGGTTCATACATGATTTGTCACAATTCTATCATTGTTAAAATTGATTCGATGCTCCTGTGCTAAGAAAGTTGAGAAAATCAGTAATTTGAAGATTTCAACAACTTCAATTATGTAAAAGAAGAATATTTACTTTTCCATGAACTGATCAAAAAGGTATACCTTGGTCACTAAAAGTAACTTGATAAAAAATTAGTGAATTTCCTTTTTACCACTAGAAAGGGTAACAAGTTAAAAAAAAAATACTTTCTTAATTACATGCCCTTCCACAAGATCTTGATTGATGAGTTAATTAATTATGTTACTCAATTACCGATTCGAGAATCCTCTAAAAATCCCATCACAATTGTGACAGAGTGAAACCAACTTCGTGATTATCAAAATAGGAGTATAAAAGAGTCTCAACCAAGTGTGTATAAACAAGTACTAATAGCAGTTAAGAACCAAAGCAATAGGTTTACAATTGAGAATGAAGAATATGAAAAGTAATAAAACAAAACGCTCTGTAATTTGACTGTCGCTACCATTAACAAATTTGAATTTGAAAGCATAGGTCCTAATCAAGAAATTGGGTGGTAACTTCCTAGCATTTTTTGAACTCACAAGGGCAAAACTTGAAACCTAATATAACGTTATTGAGTCCTTTTATCACTCAACTTAATAGTCATTGTTGAAGTGAATTTATTTTATTTCTATCTTTCTCTCTTTGCTTACTGTTTTTTGTGCTATTAGGCCGCCAGTAAAGAAAATTTTACGTGGGCATGAGGTACACACCTTGATCTTGGTGAGTCAAGAGGTCTAAATCACACAAACTTTTATTTCACAAAGAAAAAGGAACATACTGTGAGTGTACAAACACGTATCTAATATATGAGTTTTATCCTTAAGGCGAAATTTGGTTTTTTTTAAAAAAAAATTGAGGTCACAAATAAGTATAATATTTTCAAAAATTTCAGAAAAAATTAAAACAAAAGAGATGGAAGAAAGTGATAAAATAATATTTATGCGATTCATTCATAATGCTTCTGCGAACAATAAATTATTTTTTCTAGTGAAAGAACAATCTAGTACTCCCCCCCGGGTCGGCCCCCCAAAAAAAAAATTCTTTGTCCCTTGACTAACATAATTATATTAAATTACTTCATGATACGTCTAATCTAAATAGCACTAATAACAACCTAAAATGGTAAGAATTGTCTGCACAACACATCATAATTCGCCTGCCATGACAATAATATATAAGTTTTCCGGTGTCAATTTAGGCCAAATCCATTATACACTTTATTTTACGGGACAATTATAGACAGGTCTCACACGAAAAAATTAATTATTCAAAAGTCCTTACTACTTGCAAATACAGAAATTTGACTTTTAAATTAGACTAAAAATTAATTTCCCTTATTATTTGGGACCTGTGTGTAACTCTCTTATTTTGTTGTACTCCTTCATTTATTGCTCATCTCTTTTTCTTTCCTTCTAATTTAATGTCTTTTATAGTAAATTTGTATAAGACCTCTTGTACAATTTTGGATGCAAAAGGTTTAAATTTTATGTAAGACACACACTCTTATAAATCATGGAAGAAAAGTTGTAAAGTAGGCAAAACTTTTAAAAACTAGACAACACCACTTGTAAATTATGCAAAATTTCTTGTACATTTTTGGGAGATCGAAATGTTTAAACTTTGTGCAAGGTCTCTTAAAAATTATGCCTTAGACCAGACCTCTTTTAAATTTTTTAGATCCAAATATTTTTAAGAGTTAATACAACATTTGATTTCTTAAATTTGCCATCATTGTAGTTTTGGTCACTCAAATTTAAAACCCGTGGTTTTGACTTTTCAATGAATAAAATTGTCTAGATTTTTATTAGATTATATGAATCAATGTTTTAAATAAAATAAAATTTAAAAGACCAAAACCAATAGTTTTAAATTTGAGAGACTAAAACCAAAATGAGGGTAAACTTAAAACATAAAAATTGTATTAACCCTATTTTAAAAACTTTTGTACATGGAAAACACCAAGCATAAACTAATTAAGTAAAATCTATTGTAAATTACGCAAAACCTCTAACAAAATTCATAAACTTTGTGCTATATTTTTTTTTGATAAATAATGGAAGACCGATTGTAAAGTAAGCAGAACTTTTTATTATAAACTAAATAAAAAAACTCGTGATATTTGTAAGATTTTTTGTTTATTTATTTAGATCGATTCAAAGTTCACGTTTCACCTTTATGTAAGAACCACCTGTAAATTATATGGAATTACTTGTAAGAACATTTTGATTGCTTTACAATTTGAATTAATTGCTAAGATGGACCTATGCCCTTATAAGCAATTCTGCCAATTTGAAGTCCTTAATAGTAAATATATTTGCTTATCAGGCCCTTATGAGCAATCCCCCTGAAAAATCATTGGAACACTGAGCCATACGAAACGTTTTGCTCACTTTATTTTGGGTAATAACCATTGTAGTAAAAGTGTATCGTGGTACCTAAAACCACCTTCATGTGCAATTAAGTAAATTCTCCAAAGTCCAAAACCATACATATCAATGTCAATGGAAACTGTCAAATGAAAAAATTGATATTCTTTAAGTAAATTTGCTTTGTCAATTTTATAAACGAAAAAATTACATTGAAAAAAGACTCCTTATATAGATTCGAGAATATTCAAATATTTAAATAAATAAGCACGAAATCATATATATAAATATATAATGATATCGCTCTTTCGAAAGCACCATTGGTTCATACTTCATAGACCTTCCTATATGCTTTCTCTAAAAGTTTTTTCCCCCTATGCTTTTTCCTCAGGAAAATAAATTTGGATAGCTACTTCCATTGAGTTGGGTTTTTGTTCTTATTATTCTGAAAAAGAAATCTTTTGCCTCTTGTGCAACCCATTTACGATGTGACATGGACATTTCTTTTTGTACCAAATGTCGGGTACATCCAAATAAAAAAAGAGATTGAATGAATCTTGCTTGAACTCAACTAGAATAATTAAAAACTTTTTTATATACAGTTTGATCGAACTGTTCAAAAAAATTATTGTTGAGTGTGAATTGGACTGAACACAGCTCAGCACAACAGTGACTATATAAGATGCACATGTTAGCCATGTTGATGAGTGCATTATTTTCACAGAAGGTGGTTGGCCACTAAATATAAGTTTATTGTCAATTCAGCTACACATAGACCTCGGATTCATTCGCTATAAATACAAACATATCATGCACGTCACTGTTCATGCCTTCTACTACTATAGTCAAATCCTTTTTTAATCATTTCTATGCGACTTCACACCTCTCTTGCGATGCTATTATATATGTACATGAACGTTATAACATTATGTTGATGAAATAAAATGCTTTTTCTCTAATTGAGGGCTAACTAGGCTCAAATATCAATAGTATTGAGTATAGAGTGTATACTTGCTCGAATCCCAAGTATATGTAGCTAGGGGCCTTCTTAAAGAAATTCCCAGTTCATTCTATACCATTTTGATCTTTATTACAAGTCATTTTTTAGATGGAATATGTGGTCTTTATTATAAAGTTAATAGGTGGGGTCTTAATTACACTTTTTTGAAATTGCCCCCATTCAAAGTAGAGGTGTGCATGAACTAAACCAAGTGCCCATTCGGGAACGCGGTAGAGAAGTGCTTTTATGCAAGATGAGGTCAATATGTGAAGGAGATTATCTCGTTTTGTGAAAAAACATAGTTGAACATGCGTTTGACTTTTCCAAACGCTCCGTCAAATTGAGTCATCAACCAGATGTTTAACCTAGAGAAGACCTCAAGTTGAGCATGATAGCCTACAGTCCAATCTGGTCTGGCTCCAACCAAGGTCAGGCTGAATCAGACTTGGTCCACCAAAATGCTTGGACTAGTCCCTGTTTACAGGTCCAAAACATCAATTTGTTTTTCATCACCTCTATGAGAGGCAAGATTTCAACCTAGTAAACAAAATTAAGACAATAAAATACCTATAATAATATAAAACTCATCCCAAAACATTAAGAATTGGTTATAAATCCGTGAGAAATCCCACAACATTCAACAACAATAAAAAGCAACATCTAAGATACGAAATATTAAAAAATTCACCCGTATCATATTGGATCAAACCAAGTGGTATGATCATTTTGTCCAGAACCCGATCCTAACCAACCAACTGGTCTAGTTTAGTTTAATTTAATTCCATTATAGGGCTTATTTACACCAAATCGAACTCAACTTCACCACCTTTAAGTTGGATCAGATCGGACAAATGAGTTTATGCAAACTCGTCATTTAAAGTTTGATGCAATTTACCTTTTATGCTTCTCATGATATATAGTTAAATAAGAGTAAATTTGGAAAAAAAAGTTTATTTCAAACAAATTTAATGATTTAATCACCTCTTCTTGATTATGGTGAAGTAGTTGAAAGTGACTTGTAATATTGATGAGTGTGGTAGGTTATTTGGAGGTTCATTAATGAACTTTTTTTTCCAAATATTACCCCTATTAAGACTTGAAATCTAATGTAGTGATTCTCTCTGTACTCTTAAATGTAGGTAGAGTTAGAAAAACATTTCATTTTCAGAGTTAACGAGCCAACCACTTCTCCTTACAAGAAATGGGAGGAGTTATATATTGGTCGAGATATGATTAATTTGATCAAAATTCAAGTGACAAGTTAGTAAATAATAAGTTTTTATTAAAAGGAGATCAATAATAGTGGATCTGAGAATAAATGTTGGTGGAACTGCGATGCCCCATGTTGCTCAACTTTATTGGAAATGAAGTGATAAGTAGAGAGTGTACAAGGTACATTAGAAAAAGAAGGGACAAAATCACATGAATATAAAGCAATATGTGAGAAAGAAAGTTGCCATTTTGATAGTGCAATATGTGAGATCTCTCCCCTCTTCTCTGGATTATCTTTAAAGTCAGACATTGTGGGTCTCACTAAATTGCAATATTCACATCTCATGATCACTCCTCTGTCCTGTATACCCCACGAACATTTTTTTATCTCACGCACAAACCCTAACTTCAATTTATTTATTGCATCTCACAGCTTCCCTCTCTCTCTCTCTCTCTCTCTCTCTCTCTCGATCATTGACTTTCGTTTCATATGTATAGTTTAACAACTTTAAAATGATTCAATTACGCAATTCATCTTCTAAACCTATTTAGGGTAAACGAAATCCCTTACACGCAGTATACAACATTATTGTGCGTCTTTAATGCTATATAGTCTAATCAATTATGATTCGCCAAATTCGCAATAATTGGCAGACATTCGAGTTAACAAAAATCCAATTTGATAGTATGTAGAGTAGTTTCCCCCTTTTTTGTCCTTTTTTATTATTAAGCTTTGTTCCCTCTTGTCCTAATTGTATAAGGCAAAGTTTTAAAGCATTATTTAAATTTGGTCCTACAGGGAGAAATACTTGCTAACTTTTGGAATGACACATCATCCATACTCTGACCAATGAAAATGTTTCAAGTCTCCTTTATTGTGGATCTCATATCCCATAAATTTTTTCTAATTTTTTCTCTTTTTCTATAACATTATAATCAATATTTATTATGGAAAAAAGAGAAATAATTAGGAGAAATTTATGGAATATGGAATCACAATAGAGTACACCTAAAACATTTTCATTGGAAAAAGCATGGATGATACACCACTCCAGAAGTATATAAGTATTTCTCTACATATAGTTTAAAAATGTTGTAGTTAATTTTTTTTTTTTTGCCCCAATATTTCCTCTCCTTAATTGCAACAAGTAATTTAAAGGTATCACCTATCACTCCTTAAGAATCCTGAAGTTAGTTCACAACTAATTAATTCAATATAATTATGTAGTATAGACATTTGGCAAGGTTATATTTGGATTGAAGCTCATGATATTTTTTTTTCATTCAAAAATGTTGTAAAAAGCATTTTTTGCCCTATCATCATAATGTCAGCAACGATTTATGAGAATTGTGGGTTGAAACTTAGCCGCCACTGAACAAGTGCTCATGGAAGTTTTAGTTGCAATTTTCAGAACTTAGAGAAGACAACATACTGAATCATTTAGTGAAGTTTATCGTATCACGAATAGGAGTAAATTGAAATCTGCTGCACTATTTACGAGTTATAAACATTATGATTTATCATATTTATTCATTATTTCACTCTGTGCAGTATAAAGAATCCCACTTAAATAAGATAAAGATCGCTTGGAAACTGTTCACAAAGGAGGATCATCATACTTCAATTAGTGACATATCACTATTGGAAATTACTAGCTACTACTAGCGATTGGGAAATTTTTTATAATGATTTTCATCTTGAGGCCACTGGAACAGTAAAGAGATATCGGGAACCATTTGGGAGGCCATAATGACGAATTTGTCCGATATACAGGAACTTTAAAACCCTAAAAGACCCCCCTCCCCACAATATAAACTAGAAATGATGCTTTAACGTATGGGGCTTAAAGGAAGCCATCTTTTAGTGGAAATGTAAAAAGAAAACAATTAATAAGAACCCTCTTTGTCCTCAACATGCATGGCACTCACTAGCATTCTGCTTCTAACAGTGAAATCCCAACCTCATTTTGATTTCATTATTTCCATGCGTTACATCTATCACTATATCTTGTTCTCCATGTAATTGCAAACTCAAGTGCCAACTTCCACCTTCATTTTATTTCAAGTCTCATACAATTATTTGCCAGCTTGTGTTACTGTTATTTCTTTTATACTCAAAATTATTGAGTTAGATTTAAATATTGTCGAGTCTATTGTTTTAAAGTAATTTTCTCGACATAATTTTTTAGTCCGGAAAGGGTTTGATGCTTCTGAACTTGTTTAGATAAAATTAATTAGGTTAATTACTATTGATTTGGCACTTTAGCATTTCTAACTGATTCATCAATTTGTCCCAACTCCAAAGGCAGCAGATGGTGCTTTTGGCTTTATCCTTTGATGCATGGTATTAAAATTTAAGCCAAGCCAACTGGCTAGACCAATGAATCCGTGAACAAGTCTCTTAGCCGATGTTGTCAAGGGTTTTGGATGGTCAGTCAGGTTAGATAGCAACACATCATTTTGAGGTTTTTTAAAAAGATAGCAACACATCATATTATGCTTTAGTAACTCTATTTTATTGAATTATATAAGATTTATGCATAAACATTCTATTTACTTGTGAATTGATGCCTTTTTATTTAAATATTATTTTAATAATGATCCGTCTAATCCCAAATCCACCCCTTTTAAATCACTGTCCTTTAAATTACTGTTTCATCTAGTTCATTGATAGGTCCAATCTTCAGTACGTTGAAGGCGTAAACTTTAATTTAACTCTTTTTTTTACCAGTTATAAGTTTAATAATGTTTTAATTAGCTAGCCTTATCGTGTACAATCAATTTACGGTTGTGACTTGTCGTGAAAAAAATTATAAAGTGATCAGACCAGTGAATTAATTAGTTGAAACGTGTATAGCCTAATTTAATGTTACTTAATTTACCCACGCTAAACATGTTACTATGTACTAATTATGTGAATATAATCATTCATGCAGAAGAAATAAATGTATAATGCAGTTTATTACTGCTTTTTCAATGCTCCCCCTAGTTTTAGCTCAGACATGAATTTAGTACGTCAAATGTTGCTTATCCCTATTTGATTTTTGAGTGGGCGTGCCTTCTTTGAAGCAGCAATGCAATTAATCATTCATTATTAATTAGTTGGTGGAAGCTTGTTTTATATTTGCTTTTTTGGCTGTTATAGATATTGTATTATATAAGATGCAATTTTAGTAATGAAGATTTTTTTTGTTAAAAGCGTCCGACACGATTAACTTTTAAAATATACAAAAGTAGATATATTCTTTTTAAAAATGGAGTAATTTTAATAATTCTGCGAAGCTAATGTCCCAAATGTCTGTCTCTTTTTTATGCAAAACATATTTTTCTCCTTCTAACTTTTTAACAAATGTTTAGCTCAATTTAATGGGGTTGCTAAAATTGCACTAATTTTAAAAGATTGTATCTATTTTATTATCCTTCAAAACTATGTTAAATGTTAATGATGAAAAACCCAATTACTAAAATTATACTTTAAGCCTTAGAAATTTGGTTGAAGTTAAATCTTCTCATCTAACGTATTTTAGACATGCACTTCGTGCAATGAGAAGAAAGTCTCATACGATGCATTTTAGATTTTCATCTCATATATACCAAGTTTATATAACTATCAAATATCACTAATTTACAGTTTTTTAATACACGCCACCACACAAGCCATGCAATATATATATATATATCCATTTGATGGGCAAGAGGAGTGAGTGTTTTGATTAGTTCATTTTATATTATTTCACAGAATTTTAAGTAAACATGTGAGATAAATTTTTTTCTGAACTTGTGTGAAATTGTTTTTTTAGACACCTTTGGGGCTTTCCCAATGAAGCACTTGGTTCCGATTAAGTGTATATAATGGCTTCTCTTTGTTGTTTTATAAAAGTCAAATTTCTTAATAACCAGAAAAAACAATACAAAAAAAAAGGTTTATCTATGGTATGGTAAGTAGTTGTGAAGCCCAACAATAGAAAGCGACATTAAACATACAAGAAAAATAAGTTTAAATGAAAAACTAGAATAATAAAGTAATCTGATGGCTTCTCTTAATATGTGATCAAAAGAAACAACCCACACACGCGCGCGCATATGATGTTCATAAGTGGATACTTAAGGGGTAATAGCTTTGAATTACAATGAGTGCTGAGTTACACTGTAATTATAAATGCTCATATGGTCCTAAGTACATGAGCTAATTAAAAAAGAAGTATTAATCCATAAAAATAAGAAATATAAGACTCCAACTCATTTTATCTGTAATATTTATATTTTTGATCTATTTTATTTAACTTATAAACTGATATATATATATATATTATATTGTATATAGGGATATTTTAGAAAAATGAAATCACATTTGTTATAATTAAATAATTTATATATCCTTTTAATTTACATAAATTAGTTAAGTAGATTATCTTCTATATTGCGGCTGTTTAGATTAACAGTAAAATCTAGTTTTCCAATACGATTTACACTTTAAGATAAGTATGTGAAAGGAGTATTATCTCATCCCACATCAACGTGATTCTTCAAGGCTAATGCAAACAATTAAATGCTTGTTTGTAAAACCTTCAAAATCACTTAAAACCCATTTTCATATAAATCGAGATAAAATCCCCCTCACGTATTTATCTCTTATGGTTGACAAAGTTTCAATCTCTCCAACCAAGTAATTGGTTTTATCCCTTTTCATGGTCCCAACGAAGTTTCATTCTCTCCAAAATTTCCAAAAGCTTAATTGACGAAGGTGTTTGAAAGGAAGATATATTTTTTTTTAGCGAAACCGCCCTTGATCCCTTTGCCATTGTCATTTCAGATACGGTTCCCACAAGTAGTCGATAGTCTTTGAAATGTATAATCATCATGTTATGAGTCTTCGGAATTTTATAGGCGAAGTGGAGTTTATAAATGGGAAAATGACCAGAAAATGCCTTTTGAATTCCCTAAATAAGGTAAAGGACAAAATGGTATTTGTTAGCGTTTTGAGTTTTGCATATTTGTGGGAAAAAAACAAAAATGTCATTAAGCATTTGAGAAAGAAAAGCCTTCTCACTTCTCTCCCACTTTGACAGAAATGCGACAGCTCTCTCTTTCTCTGACAAAAATGACAACATGTATTTCACCATGCCCATGTGCTTCTACTGAGTAACATATTGACAACTGTTCCCAGAGCAAACAATGAAATTAGTGTGTTAGCTTTTATTTTTTGGTGTGTGCATTGTGAGACCTGAGATACATATGGCTTGGGTAGTGTCTGATAAGATTTAGATTGGATAGTTGAGAGATTGAAGCACTCAAACTTGTTTATTGCAAAATTCCCTATTGCCTAAAACGAGCATTTAATCTTTTTATGATTATTTGTCCAAACGATGGATCCATTCATTAGAATGGAAACTTGATATGTGTTACTATTAATAAAGTCTCTTTCAAGTTGAGGATGGTCTGGGTATGACATATCAAGTTGAGAGAAAATGGAAGGAAGAAGGTTGAGGTGATGACGTATGTGGGTGCAAGTGTGAGGTAGAACATGAAGGATGTGTGATATGTGTAATCAATAGCATAACTGTAGTTGTCAAAACATAAACTAAAGTTGTCAATAGAAAAGGTATGTATGTTGTGCTCATTTTATAAAGCAAGGAAAAAATATTGGTGGTAATTAACATGGTAATGAATTTTAGCGTGCAAAATGACATCTAATATGGGTCCAACTCATTCAAAGGCACTTTTTGTATGTTTTTTCATGTAGGTAAGAAGTTTGTAGGAAATGTTGATGGTGAATGTAAATATAATTGTGGGAGTGTGAGGGTAAAATGTTTGTGGCATGTAGGTGAAATGTTAATTTTGCACTATGTAACTTGTTATTTGTAGTTGTCAATGATAGCGTTAGTTGTTATTATTCAAAACATAAACTAAATGAAATGTTAATTTTCATTTGTCATTTACAAATTTGCAACTTGTTATTGCCATATGGATCCTGAATTCAAAAGGATAGCGTTAGTTGTTATTATTTATGTTAGAGTTATCAATATACTATTTATAGTTGTCAACGAAGGAAACAATAATATTGGGGTCTGATCAGTTTAGGTGTTGTCAATAGTTTAAGTGAAATTGTCAATATCATATATAAACTTGTCAATGAACTAGGAGCAATTGTCAATTCATTACTCCGTGAAAGGATATAGGCAAGGTGTAGTACATGATGTGATGAGAAGGATAAAAAAGTTGTCATTAATTATGTTAGAATTGTCAATACATTATTTGTAGTTGTCAATGAACAAAACAACAGCATTAGGGTTTGATTAGTTCATGTATTATCAATAGTTTAAGTGAACTTGTCAATACCATATATAAAATTGTCAATGAACTAGGAACAGTTGTTAATACGTTACTTAGTGGAAGGACATGCATATGGTGAACTACATTTTGTCATTCCTATCAAAAGAGAGAAAGCTGTCATATTTCTGTTAGAGTAAGAGAGAATTGAGAAGACTTTTCTTTTTCAAATGTTTAATAACATTTCTATCTTTTCCCACAAATATGCAAAACCCAAAACACTTATAGATATCATTTCGCCCTTTACCTTATTTATGACACCATTTGGGTTTAGGGAATTAAAAATGCATTTTCTTGTCATTTTCCCTTTATAAATTCAAAAATCTATCAACAAGCTTGTTTTTTTTAAATGAACTCTCCTTTTAAACTTATGACGGTAACACATCAACATTTAATTTGAACATACCTATCTAAAGTGCGTATCCCTTTATATGGAAACAAAGTGCTGATTCATCTTTGCTTGCAACTCAAGTGATTATGAGTGACTAATTTACATTTCGTTGCCACGTGCTTGGAGAGATCAGTATCGATGATTAAAGTTTATGAACTTTCCAGCTAATAAGAAGCATGATCGGTGTGGATTTGTCTGGATTCACTCGTTGATGCAAGATTCACTACTCTCTTTTTTTTGGTGAAAAGATTCACTACTCTTAATTGTTAGGATATTCTTTAAAAAAATAGTGCTATGTTATTTACACTTTTTTTTTGGTCTCCAACACTACTGCATATATATGTAGTAGGTTATATCTTAGAATAAATTGTATATTTTATATTAATATTAATTTTCGTTTAAAATGAAATAAAAATAGTTAATTTAATTAATTTGAGCTTGGTCTCACTAATGAGTTATAAATTAATGCTTATACTGATTTAAGTACTAGTCCAATTGTTAAAAAAATAACATAAATTTTGTAATTATGATATGTGAAATACTTATTAATTGAATCTAAGTTTATATATATATATATTAGTTTTCCTTCTTCAAATTAAACTTATATAAATTGATTTTCCCTCCCTTCAATTTATTATTTGATTTTAAGAATATAAGTTTAAAAGATAAGGTTATTTAATGTTTAATTATAAAATACAAAAAAAATAAAATATTCGAGTCAATACAATCTTTTGTCCCTCAAATTTATTCTAATTTTGATTTTAGTCACTCAAATTAAAAACCAACTGTTTATATGCCTTAAAAGGCAAATCGGTCCTAAATTTTATGGACTGATATTTTAAATAAATAAAAACTTGAGTGATCACAAAACCACCATTTTTCTCTTCTTATCATCACATCATTTATCTTCATACGTCTCAATTTTCTCTCCATTCATGCTGGGAGACAGAAAAAATGCTGATGTTCCAATGCATGCATTGCAAATGTAACTTAATTGATTGCTGAGTGAGTTCATATGAAACAACACATAAATTAATGCTACATGCATGCACTGCTAAGGCACACAGCACAAAAAATGAAATGATCCACAACACACACACACACACACAAGAATCAAAAGAGAGAAAGCAACCACATAAAGATATGATGAGTCCATACATGCATGCCTCATGCATGTGAATGATAGACTCAGAGAGAGATAGATAGATAGATAGATAGATAGATAGATAGATAGATGATAGATAGATAGAGAGAGAGAGAGAGAGAGAGAGAGGCAACACATTATTAAGAAGACACACAAGGCAAGACATGCAACAAGAGAGAAGGAAACGCCAGACGTTGTTGCATGCATTGTGTGTGTGTGTGTGGGGATCACAAGTGTCACTCATTCCTCTCTCCAAATGTCTCCAACCCAGCAAGCTGCAGCTGTAGCACGACTCAGACAGAGAGACCGCGAATTCATTATTATTCTTTTATCTTGGTACTTACTTGTAATTTTCTCGATTCTTAGACAGAGAGACCGCAAAACGAGGAACTAATGAAAAGTCTGTGTGGGAGTGCCAAGTCAAAATCATTATTTTAACTTTCTTTTTTGTTTTTTTTACTTTTTGACTTCCCCCAAAAAAAATGAATAATTATGTAATAATAAAAGCAAATTAGGCGTTGGGACGTTTATTAAGTTCTTCGCTATTTAAAGTTGATGTAAAGGAGGCAAAGCCAAATTCAGACTAAAAGGAAATTATGAGTGATCTATTATTTATTTATTTTGGCAATATTTTTAAAAAACGCCATTTTCCCAAAAAAAAATCTCATCCCACATGTTTGGTTAATTAATTGTCACCACATTACTTATATACCACCACTTAGACTGGTTTTGGCTGCGAAATGAGGTGTATAGATAAAAGTTAAAGATTTCAAACTCTTATCATATAATTAAGAATATTATTAATTATTTTATATAAATGATGTAACTTCAGCCAGCAAGTCTTGAATATAAAGAAGCTGTTTCAATATAATTTTTTTATTTATTCATTATTTAACACGTGTTAAGTGTCTTACCACTCAACTTAAGTATTGTAATACTTATAATATTGCTTATGATGAACCACCGCACCGGTTGCACCCAAAACAGAAATTATCGCACTGAATGAAATATAATAACAACATTAATTGTGGCAGTAGTTAAGATTCTTAATTATGCTGTGTTTGGTACCTACGAATTGTGAAGAAGGAAACGGAAATTAAATTGGATTCCTACTTGATGCCTGTTTGGTACAGAATACAATAATGATTCTCAAGAATTCAGATTCAGGGAATTGATTGTGCAATTCCTTGGAATTACTTTCATGTGACCCCTCTGCCCCTATGGAACTCCCCTATTTTCCTTGTCTCGGATTAATTAGTCAAAGCTTCTTCAAGCTCGTGATATTGCTTTTTAATCCCATAATTTTTTGTCTAAATTATTAGTCCATATGCTTCAACCACTAAGCATTTGGTTCAAATGGTAAGAGATTAAATCGACGGAGTCAGAGATCTCGATCGAGTTCAAACTTTAAGAATGTAATAATTTTAAATATTTAGTGATAGAGCTTTACCACCATTATGGTTCTGTCTAAAGTAGGTCCATGATATATGATGATTTATGTAAAAAAAATAAGGACGAAAAAAAGTGGACTTTAAAATTGTAGCGATGAGAAAGTATAAAATCCAAACATGTAGGCATTAATTAAACATAACAAAAAAAACGTAGAAATTAAAATTATAGCGAAGAGAAAGTATAAAAACCAAACATGTCGGTGTTAATTAAACATAAGCATCCGAGTACTTGTTATTCCAATTCTTTGAAAAGTCATTATATGATACCCAAATGGGATTTAATACATCTTTGGGAGAGTGTTTGGGCTCTCCATATACACATTTAATAGTATTTTTTTATAAATAAAGATAATCTCTTTTACATGTTTACCTCATAAACAGTAAAAACACTTATCCACTGCTTTTTCAAATGGACACGAGCACAGTCCCATTGCGTTCAAGTTTTGTCGAGCATTCAATCACTACATTCTAAACTCATCAAAAGACTTTCAAATATATATATACACATATAAATGTACTTCATCAAGTGGTTCACATTCTAACTTCTTTTGTTGTTTACCATTCATGAACCCATATACATATTTTCACATGACTCAACCATCATGAGTAATATGGGGAGCGTTTCATTCTTCTTTTATCTAGAGAGTGTGGTACTTTATATACATATAGAGAGAGACAGAGAGGATGAAGTTAAAATGAAATATACGTTACTGTTTGGAAATCCATTGAAAAAGTATTTTTATAAGTATGTGAAAAGAGTTTTTTTTATGTGCAAAGTAAAAAAATGTAGAAAAAAAGTTTCTCCAAACATACCCTATAGCCAAATTAGATACATCATAGACTGGTGTTTTAGGTAGCTTGAGATCGCCCTACTCTTTGTCTTTTGTGTTGAGGAGATGATGGTGATGATGATTCCCAACAGAAATTACTTTTCAGTTTCAAATACTTTTTCTGATGCGGAATTTGTTTTTGGTCACAGTCACACTATTTGTATATATAGTATTTATTTCATCCTTCAATTTATTCTCATTTTAATTTTGATTAGTTAAATTTAAAATTAGTAATTTTAATCCTTTAAATTTTATTTAATTTAAAATATTAATCTGTAAAATTTAATAAAAATTTACATCATTTTACTTTTTTAATGATTAATACCATTGGTTAAAAGGCTAAAATCAAAATGGGTAGCTTAAATGATAACTCAATCCTCCTCTGCTCAGCGATGATGATGATAGGCTGACATCAGCATACTCCATCTTAATCATAGCTAACAGATGTATAATTACCTGACATGCATTTTGAAACGGGTAGAAAAATATTTTTACGTAAGTCGAGGTAAATATACGAAGAAAATTATCTTATTTTACAGAAAAATACTGTTGAACGCGCGTTTGACTTTTGAAAATGTTGTTCCAAATAAGCCTATAATTGGTGTTTGGATAGTCCGTTGGAAGAATGGACACAGATTCCGAGGTAAAATATGTGAGAGGAATTTTGTCTCGGTAAGTGTACCCGTTGGCAAAACGGGCAAGCCAAACAAAGTGGCTCCGTTTGGATAGCCCGTTGGAAAAATGGACACAGATTCCGAAGTAGTTTATGTGAGAGGAAAAGTGTCTCGGTAAACACACCCGTTATGCCAACGGGCTTACCAAACGGAGAAATACGGGAACGTCGTTCTTGATCTTTAGAATTCGACTTGTACAATTGACTGAATGGACGATCAAAGTCATGTGACTTTAATGACGATGATAAGCAATGTGTGTTTGTGGGAAGTGCAAAATTTTATGCTTCATGCGTACAAACTTTTAATTATCATGTAATACTTCAAGGATTCTTTTCATATACAACAATAACTCATACAAAATAAATGGTTAGTTGAAATTAGTTAGAAATAATAAATATAAAAAATATAATTTTTTTAAGTATATTCGTATTTATAGAGAGGTTATATATATACCTTATTTATAGAGAAAAAAGTGGAGAAAATAGGTGAAATAGATATATAATTGATTAGAGTAAAAATAGAAAAATACACTATATTCTTAGACAAATGCAAGTTGATGATTATAAAAGGACCAACTTATATGAAAATAATGTCGCTTATAAAAAGTATAAAGAGAATTAATATAATGTATATTAAATATTGATAAAATTAAAAAGTTGTTAAATTTTAAAATATAGTTAATGAGATTTAAGTTTTTTATTTTAGTAAAATATGTTGGAATTATTTTATAAATAAAAATAGATGGTATTTTTTTTAGTCATGGTATGTTTTTAGTCTTCTTACTCTTAACCCCATTAGTTTTATCAACATAAATTGTGGATAATACAAATTTAAATGTTCATAATATGTTTTCATGTTGACATATTAAATTTAAGCCTAATATACATAAAACCCTACTAAGTTTGAGTTAGTTGTACATGATCTCTCTAACTTTTAAAAGTTTAATTTAAGTATACTAATGTTTCATGTTTTATCTATCAATTAACTATCCTACTGCCTACATTGCCATTAAATTTAAACGTTTTTTTTTATCATATTGTGTTTTTTATAATTTCTATTGTATACCATGTCATTTAAAAGAAATAACAGTTGTTATTTTAACTAAAGATTTAAGTGTATTATACTTTTTTATTTGTCAAATACATGCTTAAATAAGTATTTTAAATAATTTTTTAAAGTATTTTAAATTTTTAAGAATTTTATTTAACGAATAAAAAACCATTAACTTCAAACAGAGATTTTAATGGTAAGGCAGTTGATAGACAAAACATGAAATATTAGAGTTTTTAATTTAAACTTTAAAAAAATAAGAAGGTTATGTGCAATTGACCGTAATTGCATTTAACACTAAATTTAATTTAAAAAATTAAAAATGATTGAATAAAAATATTATCATTTGAGAATTCTTTACGCCACATTTTTAGATGATGAAGTTAAAGATATTAGTTAATAGGATTGAAAAGAAATGTGTTTTTGTATGTAAATATCATTAGTTTAATTTTCACAGATACAAGTATATATGCTTAATTAGTTCTCCATTTCTTTTTCCACCGCTTTCTATGCACTTCCCATCTCAAGTTCGTAGCACTTGGATTAAATTTTGGATGATTAGAAGTTAGAATTTTATAATATAATTTTTATTACTTTTTATGAATAATAAAGTTTTGAATTTAGATTAAATCTTCACATTTCTAATTTTTTTACTCATTCTTCATGATTTCACATTTTAATAATAATTTTGTGGAATGTTAAACTCTAATTATACAAAATTTGATCCAAAGATTAAGGTAGGAATTGAGGAGATCAAGTGGAAGGGAAAAGAGAGAGAGAAAAGCCAAATCAAATCCCTAATTAATACATGCTTAATTTTAGAAGGCATAAATTGAGGAGGCTTATACTATGTACTATTTAATGCGAAATGATCATCTCCACTACTCAAAAAGTAGTGGAGATCTCCACTGCACATCCAACGGCTCTCATTTGCCCAAATAATTCCTCCAAATATTCAGGATTTTGATACTTTTTCACCTTTGGATATTTGGGCAAATATCAGCCTTTGGATGTGCAGTGGAGATCTCCACTACTTTTTGAGTAGTGGAGAGGATCTTTTCCCCTATTTAATTGCCACTTCTGATTTATATTTGCAATAGGGAAAGGATCCTCTTTACTACTCAAAAAGTAGTGGAGATCTCTACTGCACATCCAAAGGTTGATATTTGCCTAAATAATTCCTCCACTTTTCCCTCTTCTATATTTATGGAAATTATTTGGGCGTCTCAAAAAAAAGAAAAAAAACGATAAATAAGAGCCGTTGGATGTGCAGTGGAGATCTTCACTACTTTTTGAGTAGTGGAGATGATCCTTTCCCTTTGCAATACCACCCCTCAACATGATCAAGGGCGCGTTTGGAAGCTCTACTGAAAATATATGTTTTGTTGCAAAATCTATATTTTGCCCTAAAATCTAAGTTTTGTCCAAGTATTTATATTTTTTAAAAAAATTATTTTGAAGACAAAACTTAAGTTTTGAAAAATCTATTTTTTTTTTGTTAAATCACATCATCTCCCCTAGTAAATTTTCTTTCCTATTTTTTCTTTTTTCTCTTTCCTCCTTCTTACTTACTTTTTATCTCGAACTCCGTAAAAGCTAATAAATTCCTAAACACAATCACATTTCAAAACTTAGGTTTTATTTCGGAATCCGTAAAAGTTATTCTCCTAAATCTCATTCTTCAAAACTTAAATTTTACCTCAAACATCGTAAAAATTATTCTCAAACAAATTTTCAAACCGACTCAAATCAAAATAACAACAGTCATTAATGACATTAACAACTCTGAGGACCACCTGAAAGGCCAAAATGGCCACTTGGGAAAAAACACTTTTCTGAATACAATATAAAAGACAAAACGCCTTAAAACCCTTTGGACCATTACCTAAATTAATTTTCCCAGGGAAATTCTTTAATTTATCATCTTCTCAGGCCCTCCCCTGCAAATTCAAACTCTCGAGCGCTATCTATAAGATCCCAAACTTCATCTGTTTCACCATCAAGCGGCCTTGGCTTTTCCTTCATCTCATCTCTCAAACTTATTGCTTCGATCCTTCTTCTTCTGATACAATGGCGATTGAGAGCATAATGAGCACGCAGTCCACGGCGAACCCAGAAGGAAAAGAAGATGGCCAGAAACCAGTGGTTTTTGATTCCTCAGTGATCAGATACGAGCTCAATGTACCAAAGGAATTCCTTTGGCCAGACGAAGAGAAGCCACGCTTGAACGCACCAGAACTGAAGGTCCCACATGTTGACTTGGGACGATTTATGTCCGGAGACCCTGATGGGGTGGTGGAAGCCTCCAGGATCGTCGACAAGGCTTGCCGGAAGCACGGCTTCTTCCTCGTCGTCAACCATGGTGTCGACCCCAAGTTGATCCGTGACGCTCACCATTTAATGGATAACTTCTTCGAGCTTCCCCTGTCTCAGAAACAGAGGGCTCAGAGAAAACTAGGTGACTACCAAGGCTATGCCAGTAGCTTCACCGGCAGATTCTCCTCCAAGCTTCCATGGAAAGAGACACTCTCTTTTGAATTCTCCGCAGAGAAAACCAAGTCCAAAACCGTCCAAAACTACTTGAACAATAAATTGGGCAAAGAGTTCGAACAATTCGGGTAATAATAATAACAATAATTAAACATGTCACCATTATTCCGATTAGCTATTGTTTCCTGTTGCTCTGTTTCACCTATTCTGCTTGTGTTATGAACGAACAGGCAGGTTTATCAGGAGTACTGTGAGGTGATGAGCAAGCTGTCATTAGGAATAATGGAGCTTCTGGGATTGAGCCTAGGAGTTGGGAGATCATATTTCAGAGACTTCTATGAAGAGAACTGCTCAGTAATGAGGCTCAATTACTACCCTCCATGTCAGAAACCAGACCTAACTTTAGGCACTGGTCCTCATTGTGATCCCACCTCTCTCACAATTCTTCACCAAGACGATGTGGGTGGCCTTCAGGTTCATGTGGACGATCAATGGCAATACGTTTACACAAACTTCGACGCTCTTGTGGTCAATGTTGGGGACACATTCATGGTAATAACAATTAACAAACATGCAGAAACAGAAACAGAGGAAGCTTGCTCTTCACATATTGGTTCATGTGGATTTCACTTCTGAAGTTTAATAAAAAAAACTCAAATTTCTTTTTCTGATGCAGGCTCTTTCAAATGGAATATACAAGAGCTGCTTGCACAGGGCAGTGGTGAACAACACGACGACCAGGAAATCTCTGGCTTTCTTCTTGAATCCGAAAAGTGATAAGGTGGTGAGTGCGCCGATGGAGTTAGTGAACGAACAGAGCCCAAGAATGTACCCAGATTTTACATGGCCTGAGTTCCTTGAGTTCACACAGAAGCATTACAGATCTGACATGAACACGCTTGATGTCTTCACCAACTGGATTGCCCAAAACAAGACCTCATCAACTTCTCTTGTAGCTACATGAAGAACAGGGCAGGGCAGGGCAGAACAGAGCACCTAGAGATTTGTGGAGTTTACTTGTTATATGCACTCGCTAGTGTTCTTCAACTTCAGTATTAATAAACTCCTTTTTGCTGCAAAATAACTTCCTACGAATAATCCAACTAACCTTTTGTCTTAACCTAGGACCTACATGTTGTTACAAACTAAGGGTGCGTTTGGTTTACCCGTTGGTGCGCTTACCGAGATAAAATTCCTCTCACATAAACTACCTCGGAATCTGTGTCCGTTTTCCCAACGGGCTATCCAAACGGACCCTAACTCTAAAATTAACCCATAACCTATAATCAATTAAAATAGGAAGAAAGATTCCTTTTTAATATGGCTACATGATTGAGTTAAGTTTCAGTATTATTAACTCTTAAAATGTTTTCTGCACGATTCAACTTTGAAATCTCATATTTAAACTGTTAAAATCTCTTTCATTTAGACCGAAACTTATTATTGGATTTAAGATAGATTCTTTACCCTCAAGTTTCAACTCTTAACTGTAATCCCACCTTAGAGTGGGTTTTGTCCCCTACGGGAACGCAAATGGCAAGGCATTAATGAAGTGGTATATGCTCATATTTTTAAGATACATTGGGAGAAGAAGATGAATTAAGAATCCTGGTTTTAGAACCACCTGAGTTCTGCGGAGAGGCAATCAAACCATCAAAGGCTAAATCTTGATTAATTAAGAGGTTTGATTACTTTTAATGGGAGACTGAATTTTGCTGCCACATCTTACGTCACAGCTCTCTTGAACGTGCTTCAACCCACACGAAGTGGTTTTTGTTTATTATTATTAAAAATCCAGGCCAGCCAAAAAAATTCATGACAGCAAAGTTGGCCCACTTGCCATTTGGATGCTTTGGAAGGAATACGGAACTAAAATCCATTAAACATTGTAAATATACGCTTAAACAGACATGCCTATACTAATAATATAATAATTATTATATAACACGAAGGTACATGCATATGTTGATATATATATATATAGAGAGAGAGAGAGACACACACACACCCCAGGAGATTTGAAGGCTTATGAATTATAGAATGAAAAAGGATGCTCACTGAACTCACAACAATAGTTTGGGTCAGCCCTAACATCATAGGATAAAGCATCAATTTTTTTACCATCAATTTTGACATCAACGCTTATATGTTTCCTTTCACATGTGCACACACAATAGTCCACTTAAACCGGGATAAAATATATGAAAATCGTAAAAATCACTTCGAAATTCATAAAAAAATTATTTTAAAATCTGTAAAACCGTCTAAAAATCCATTAACTATTTTCTCCCAACGGAGTTCCCAAACACACACATTGAAGACTATCAAAGCCATTGTTTTGATAACTGTCAATTTAAAAATAATAGCATAGATTATATTCCATTCTATTAGGTGGAATTGATTATATGAATTGCATGATGTTGTTATAATTTATCAACAACTGATTTTTTTGAATATATTATTAACTGTTATTTAATAATTTTATTAAGTACTCTTTAATATTTCTTTTTACATGTCTAGCTATTCTGTGCCCATATTAATTATAAATTTTCTATTTCTTTTCTAACAGAAATATGATATTCAAAGCTTCAAAAGAAGCAATCTACACAACAGTTAACTTCCCTCGTCAATTTACTGCTGTTGATAAAAAGATCGTGGTGGATCAAGTGTATGGCCTTATTTTGGCAAAGAGTTAAAGCAAAGTCAAAATCACGTTCAACAGTGTTTTTTCGTAAAACGAGATAATCCCCTCCACATATTTACCTCAACTTGCGTAAAAGTACTTCTCTACCTTATTTTCAAACGAGCTCTATAAAGAGTTTATTTCATAACTTTTTTTATTCTCTTGCGTGATCGCCTATATATTCTTACTTCTTTTTAAAATCCAGCAGTCACAACCATATAATACTTTTGCTATTGTAACCTTTGGTTAAAACTTCTCTTCACATTTAGTGATAAGGTACTATCTATCTATCTAATGACAAATAACTCCTGTAACATTTCTCCTTTAGAACCACCTTGTTTATAATCTATGTACAACATTTTCATCAATTTCATCATCATTTCATGTAACTGAACTAATATATGAATTATGTTATTTGTGGTATGATTTGATATCTTATTTTAATTGTCAAATCACTTCTGCAATACATACATTTTCGTCTTACTTTTCCTCTAGCAAAAAACCCTTTGACTCCAGGATTTTTCTTTTTATAATACAAATTTAGAGTTAGTCTCTTCTTTTAACTACCTGATATTAACTATAGTATTAACAAAAAAACGTACGCCTAGCGATTTTCTTCATTGTGTATTCTTAGTTACAATGATTAAAATTACCTTTTTCAATAAAGTAAGGGTTTAAATATGATCTCCAATTAACTTAACCTAAATATAATATTTATGTGTGCATGGAATTAACATGCCTCTCCTTCAACAAACGACATTTACTCACGAATTTCTGTCACTTAATTTTATTTCGAATTAATTAATGTTTTAGTTCTTATTTTTGTCAGACCCAATCAATTGAAGGTACAAAAGATTCTTCTTTTGCCAAGTTGAAGGAAGTAAAAAAATTAAACGTGACGTATTAGCTAGCTAGGCAATCCCACAAGAGTATAACTAGCAAAGCAATATCATAGCCCCTAGCCTACTAGCTAAATCGACACATGTCCAGAATTTGGAAATCTGCGTCGTTTTGAACTTAGAAAGTCCGTATGAGATTGCATGCAGAGGCAACGAAAGGCTTAAATATAATCTTGTTGATCATGGCACTCCAAATAAAATTTCTTTCATATACTTATTTTATAAACAGTAAATTATATTAAAAAAAAGTAGCATTTAACATCAATAATTTATTTAATTTATCTAATAATTAATTAACTATTACTGCTGATATCAGCAGTTCTATTACCTTAATTTACAATAGGACTTGGCAAAAAACAACATAAAAATTTAGCTCCACTTCTCTATATCCATAAAGTTCCCTCTAATTATATATGACTATGGATACTATTTTTCATATAACCATGTGTCATTAGAAAATGTAACATAACGAATATAATGAATTTCAAATAGCTATCGTTATTTACAATACTACCACGGCCAATAACTTCACTATCAGCTATAATTTAAAACAATTTATGATGCAAATATATATATATATATATTTAAACATGACGTATTACTTAGGATTCCATCTGAAACCATTCTCTACCACTTAAATCATGCCTCTGTCACTTTATTAAATTTTATACAAACCATCTAAGCACTATAATTAATTCCCTTGAAATTAGATCTCCCATTTTCACTTTGATTAAATATAATGCTTAATTCAGTTTCTTCGATCTTCCTGGCAAATCTGATTCTGCAGATTACAAAGAGCATCACAGACGCAGAATCATCCACATAAAAGGTTAGAATATCTATAAAAAAATACGAAAAATGAAACAGATTAACACTCTGAGAGATCATCATCTAATAAAATATAAGATTAAGTTATCATTCATTTTCAGAGTTTTTCGTTTTTATATATAACATGATTGAATTTTGGCGATGGGAGAGTCTATGTCCAGCCCAGTGCTTTATCTCTCAATAACCATGTCTTTCTTCTTATGTTTTTTTTTGTTTTATATTATTATCAGAAACAGACAGACTTTAGTTGTTTTGTTCGGTGATTGTGCTGTTTATATTTGGAAGACGATGTCGTGAGGAAAAGAAAAACTTCTACGTACCCGACAATGACTATAACTATATTAGCCACACATTAAACTTTTTCATTACCAATATTTTGTAATTCAACCGTAGCTATAGCTATCACCATTTAATTAATTATCTATTTCAAATTCTACTCTGTGCTTATTTAAAAGGTTTATTTACTCTTCGAAAGCACGTTCAACAGTGTTTTTCCATAAAATAAGATAATCTACTTCATATATTTACCTCGGCTTGCGTAAAAGTACTTCTCTACCTCGTTTTCAAACGGACACTCTATCTATACTAGTCCTAGTTAGGGTTAACTGTATTCTTGTGGTTGCTCCTATATATATACTTGTTTCAGAATTGAAACATGTGACGTTCTTTTTCATCTAGCCTCAATTAGACACGTTTTTAGCATTTTTTTTCATAAAGTTTGAAGAATGAATCTCATTTTTTTATTACTTGCGAATAGTTTTATTTCTTATTAATTGAATTAGACAAAAAGTATTGCTTCACATATGTCTCTATACTTTAATTGCGTTTTGTTTTTTATTCTTAAAATTTATATTTTTTGTGATTTTTTTATCTGCTCCATCCAAAATGTTGATCCATTTATTTTGAAAATACTCAGAATGACTTTGATTGGGAACAAATTGTGTTAATTTTGCCAAGGTGGACCTAACATTATTAATCATATAATATAGGATTGGCTAGGAAAAAACATTTAGTAGCCAGACATTTAACTTTTTCACCTATCTTATAATTCAACCCTAGCTAATGCCATTCAATATGCTCGAATTCTACTCTATCTTAGTAGCTAGCCCAGAGTTCTAATAGCTAGGGTTTTAACTGTATCCATTCTTGTGTTTTGAGAGTTGAAACATGTGTTTTTGGTAGTCTCTAGCCTCAATTAGATCACGTTTTGACATTTTGTTATGAAGTTTGAAGAATAAAATGACGCATATTACTTGTTACTTGTGAATGGTTTGATTTTCTCTATGTAGTTTTTTTTTATATTTTCCTATGTATCCTCAACTTTACTCTTATTTTGGTTTTGGTCTCTCAAATTTCATTTTATTCAAAAACATTTATATTTATAATCTAATAAAAATTTAGACTATTTTGCTCTTTGATGGAATAAAACCATTAGTTTTAAATTTAAAGGACCAAAACCAAAATAAGGGTAAATTTGATGGATTAAAGATTGTATTAACCTAATTTTGTGTTACTAAAATTTTAATAAAATTTTGATTTGATTTAAAAAGGGAAAAAGGAATCTCACCTTTTTAAAATGAAAACCAAGTGAGAGGGAAAACAACATCAAAGAAGTATGTTGAATCTCATCATAACTAACATCGTTTGGATTAGATCGTGATCTTTTTTTAATGTTTTTCAAAATAAAGTGACAAGCATTTCAGACAGAGCAAAAAAAAAATGAAAATAAAATATGGGGGCTAAAAATGATTAAAATACAAGGGCTTGGATTAATATAGATATATTTCCCCATTTAATTATTTATATTAATGTTATGATTTATTGGCTGGCATGGATATATACGACAGACTTCAATAGTTTTCTTTTCATTGCTGATAGTCAAATTCAGGGTTATAGATATTATAGTTTAATATTGAGCTAGTTTTGTCTAATTTGGCCATTTGAACACCCTCTTAGCTAGACCGTGAAACGACAATAAGCATGCAGAATCAGATCTAATAGCTGTTTGGTATACCTAGTGTTATTTTACATCCAGATATATAATAATTAAAGCACATTCATCTTTCATTTTCCTTTCTGGTTCTCTGTCTCTCTCTCTCTCTCTCGCGCGCGCGCGCACACACGCAACGCTTTAATCAAACGCACAAAACCTCAACTATTATCACTTGTCGTTTCTCTTGTCAAATTATGAGGAGGGAAATGAAAACAATGGGAGGAATTTTCGGGATATGCACGAAAACGTTAAAGCGTTTATGTATCTCTCCCGTCCATAATGTATTCGTATATACTAAGTGGTACCAGTTTGTTTGCTTGCTCTGTGAAATGATAGGATTTGATTGGATAAACGGCAAGATTTAGGACATGCCACGTAATTATATTGTAGGCATCATAAAAATATGCCTCCAAAAGATATATATACACAAATCTTGTGGGTGACCTTCCATTCGTTAGCTTTGTTTCATATGTTATTCTTTGTTTTACTAGAACACAAAATGTCAAAATGAACAAGGTATTGTTGGAAAACGATGTGAGCATTGTTGGCCAACAAAATATAGAGAAAGCGATGTAAGCATTAATGTGTGTGCGCGCCAATATGGCTCTCACCTGATAATGCCAAGTCAAAAGCACGTACACACACAACACAACCCCCATACGTTCCACTTGAGTAGGGTTTGAAAATGAAATCACTCTATATAGCATTCTAATTTAACGGTGTATTAAGTACAATTACAAGGTCTGACAGAAAAAAAGGAACATCACATTTCCTTTACTAAATACATGTATTCTTATACTAAATATAATATTATTCTAGACATAGTTGGACACTACGTTAACATTTCTTCTACCGAAAATTCAAATTTTGATTTATCATACTGTGATATATTAACATTTTATGTTTAGAGTTGGTAAGGTAAAATTGCATTGATGATCGACAATAGTGTGCTTCCTTAAACCTTTATATTGATGATTGATATACTATAATATTGATTTATTTAATAATATATGAATTAAGTCCAACTAGGTTTTATTATATTGGTGACAAAGACCATAAAAAGTGGCAAGAGTGCACGCGATTTAATGGGTCAAACCAATACAAAGACAAAAAGTCTTATCTTGGTGGGGTTGACTTCATGAGTTATTGTACAGGGTGACTGTACTCTATCAACAACTAAAGCTCTCAATAAATTGTTAATTAAGAAATTTCACTCAATAACATCATAATTTTTCTATTTGGTTCTCCTCTAATCTATTTTAAAGGATTTCATACTTGATATACATTACACACTGCGTATCCAATGGCATTCTTGGTTCATATTCAAAGCA
Organism: Vachellia pachyceras; assembly: GCA_025593235.1. Taxonomy (NCBI): domain Eukaryota; kingdom Viridiplantae; phylum Streptophyta; class Magnoliopsida; order Fabales; family Fabaceae; genus Vachellia; species Vachellia pachyceras. The sequence continues at coordinate 31,347 of JANTPZ010092325.1, forward strand.
CAACAATTTTCTTCTAGTTTTTAAATATATGTCACTCTGACAATAGAATACATGCATGCATACATATAGTATATATTCTTCCGATCCTTAATGTAAGAATTATTTAACCAATTTGATTAGGCTGAGTTAACTAAATTAGTTAATATAAGATGCCTTTTTCTAAAATACCATGATCATGTTTCTCAATTCCCTGACCCTCTTACTTGATTATTGTTAAGAGGGTATATCAATTGAGGTGATTTAAAAAATTGATAAATATGCGAAATATTTCTTACATTAAGGATCAAGATCAACTTAAAGTCATGCAGTAAAAGATATTATATGTACCGGTGAAAAGTAACAGTCTTGTTTAAATTGAAAATGTTTAACTTTAAAGGGTAAATGAACAATTCAAAGAAAATAACTTGTGATGATGATCAGACCCGTTACACTGTTGAATCGTTGCAATTTGATTGCAGACTAATATATTCCATTGATGTCGTGTTACAGAACATGCATGCCATGTGATCTTTACGACCTTTTCATCAAACAATGATGATGATGATGATGATGATTATGATGATGATGATGATGATGATGATGATGATGATGATTTACTATCTATATGGAAGAAAGATCAACTTCTAATTCGGTCCAGTTTAATATTGAACTCCATTAGTTTTTTAATTAGAACACCTTTTTTTATAATGTAGAAATCACAGGGCTGTTTTCAGATCTCTGACATCGGAAGAGGTTCTAAGTAAAATAACTCTATACCTTTTGTACGAAAATGGATACTCTGAATTAGTCCTTTATTAGGGACCATTTGCGCTGCGTCAACGCGACTCTATGCCAATAACGCCCGTTTGATGATAATCATGCACACATATATTAGTTATTCAAAGTATCAATGTACATATTATAATATAATGTTTTCAGTTAAGGTTCAATGTTCCTTGTGCCTTGTTCCTTGTTTCTGTTTGGTGAACATTGAATTGGACACATTGCTTAATTGACCTCAACAAAAAGACACACAGGAGAGTTGTGTACATATAGTTGAGTGATATTCAGCTTATCTTACATTAATATAAAAGCATCTCATCTGATTTCTTTCACTGTCAGGCTCAATTTTCAAAAACTTGTTTAAGCAGCTAGCTAGCTAGACCATGTTTCGTTGTAAATATAACACTTTTTTCCCTATACAGTATTCTTTGAATTCAACTTTGAAGAATTAATAAGTTGAATTGTTTAATTATGGCTTAATATATATTTCACTTTCCTGCATACATTCAGAATTTTCAAGAATGAAAGTACATAGTTTTGTGGTTTTAGAAAAATGTGATTTACTATTTATAAAGAGATCGATCAACTTAAAAGAAAGTATAATTGTCAGATTACGATTCCCGTTAATTTTGGTTCAAATAGTTAAACACTTTGGAGATTCTTTTGGGTTCAACAAATAAAATATGAGAATCCATGTTTTGCATCAAAGGATTAACATGTTAATGAGATGTCCTTTTCTTATACACATTTCAGCTTATTTACATAATTGTTAACCCTCGGGGATCATCGATGCCATTAGACTAGATTTGTTTATTAATCATGCATGTGGATTATACCAATTAATTAATTGGACTATTCTCTCTTATTCTAAGCGATTAGTTTTGTTGTAATACAATAAGCTTAGAGTAGATGGAACCCTGTTTCTATGTGTCTTGTGTGATAGAAGATCTAATAACCTTCAGATTTTTAATAGTGGCTCCCCTCACTATATGATATAGGGAAATAGTGAGAGATAATTATAATATTATTATATTGCAAGTGTTGTGTGTGTATTATAATACATAGACTAAGTTAAGGGGTAACGTAGGCTGAAGAATTTACTCTCAATTTTCAAAGACAAGTCAAATGTCTATGGGATCCTCATCAGGTATCTATATTATTTTTTAAATGTGCACATGAATAAATAGTTGATTAGATCTTAGACCATCATCACTACTTGAGGACTTAAAAGCGTTGTTCTATTTTACCCCATGCCCAATTAAAACAAAGCTTCTTTTACATTTTACAATACAAAACTCATATAATAAACTTATTTTGTACAATATAAAATCATTTAAAATAAACTGATGGAAATAAATTGCACTTTGTTTGGGCCAATCATTCCTATGAGTGAGTGCTTGCTAATGAAAGTGTGTTTCTCTCAAGTCTTGTTTAATTTCCTTATCCTTGTCCATGTCCATGCACGAGTATAACTGAACTTACAAGCTAGATTTGGGGCTGAGCTGTCAAAATAAAGAACTTGATTGGATTCATGCATCATAAATTCTGAATGTCTAATATGTTTTGTGATGCAAAGAATATTTGGATGTTTAGTGATTCATGAATATATTAACTCCGAACTTAAATATAAAAAAGTGCAGTGTTTAGACTTGATGAATGATGAAGGTGGTGTCAGTGACAAGCCCTATGGGGGATTCCAAATAAAAAATAATTAAGTTAGAATGTAATACAATAGTATGAACATAAGTCGATATCTAAGGAAATTATACTCTATCCTATTTAATCAAGTGCAATTAACAAATCAATTCAAAAGCACCAGCTGTGTTTTTCACTACCTAATTAAACCAAACACCTTGTTTATATATTTTCAAAATATGAAGTGAATGAATTAATTTAAATTCTATAAAATGAATGTTCTAGATAAATGAATTCATTAACCTTCTTTAATTTGTCCACCTTTAGATTGAGTTACTCACTTAAGTAAATACATGGACAAGCAAGGCGCGCACTTTGCTTATCAATACTTCTAACATTTCAATATCATCTAGAAACCTAGAATTAATTGATTAATTAAAAATATATAAGTATTTAACTCATACCAAATTTATATTATATTATCTTTACCTCCAATTAATTTCTAGAAACTTAGAAAACTAATTAATTTCAAAAGAATAAGGAAAGTACACCAATCGAATAACAAAAAGAAGTGTCATAGTCAAATTAAATTCCAAAAATACAAATCTTATATAAGTTTCACACTCTAGAATGCATTAGAAAACCTAAATACAATACCAACCATACATATAAATTACAATCCATAGACACCTTAAGAATTGAAATCTAAACATATAAATATTGGAAAAACAAAATTAAGAACTTATAACTCCCCTCATTAGCTTAAAGACTCCGATTAGTTTCATCATCACTGTCGGACGGAAGAATTTAGCCATTCATGGTGAAGGCTGAAATCTTCAAGCCTATCACAGTTATAATGGAAGGAAACATAGATGAATGGGATAAGCGAGAGAGAGCACAATGGTTGGAGCTCGAATGGAGGAGTTGACGGAGGAAGTTGGAGATGGAGGGAGTGAGAAAACGCGATCAGGGTCTGTTGGTCCTATGTGGGACTGTGGGTGTCGTTCATCCCTCTGTATCGATTGAAGATATTTCTTCAGAATCCCCCTTTCAAATGTATATGGCCTTTCCTTTATCTTCTAATTTATTAATTACATTTGATTATATCTCTTGAATGCAGTTTTGAACACCCTCTCCTCAAACCCAAGTTTGTTTGAACACATGGAACGAAAAGTTAAATGAAAATAAGACAAAAGAAAAAAATATGTGAGATTGGGATTTTTCCAAGAAAAGTGAAGAATGAAGAGGCGGAGGAAAATAAGGTGTAAGCCCCACTACACTCTCCCTCAACTTCTCTTTTAAAATAAAGAGATTTGGGGAAGAAATTTGTTCTTCCACTGCTACCCTTCACCATGCCCTTTTTTTACTCCAGCCAACCCCACTGAGTCACATTTATAAACATGAAGTATATAAATTCAATTCATTTTTAAACATATACAAATATAAAAATATCTTTTTAAACCAATATCATTTAATTTTTTTCTTTCAGTTTATTATTTGCTTTTTACTTGTACCTGAAGCATATTTAATTAGGAAATATCTCTAAAGGAAAAGCTCTT
>JANTPZ010092326.1:0-55494 GCA_025593235.1 Vachellia pachyceras
CATGATAGTAGGATGTATGTTAAGGTAGCAGTCATTGAAGTATACCTCCATGATAATATCAAAGTCAAAGGACATAAATAGAAATATTAATTTCTTGGGACTCACACAGCAACGAAGCAGGGATCCATTCACTTGCTTCCCTTTTGTGGTTCTATAACACATGTGGTATGAATCACATGCTACGGTGTTTCTCTTATACTATAAGAGCATACGTCGTTTTAACACTTACTATCAACACCGTACAGACTTTTAGTCCAGATGTTCTCAACATCTAAACCCAAATTCTTCTATGTCTCATTCTCATATGATGTCAATATTGAAGAATTTGTTGGCTGGTAACAGGCATCATGGGAACGGGGTCCCATGATTCGATCCATGTTTAACAGTTATACATTGGATCTCATCCCGACATGCTACACAGTTGCCGAGGCGACACGTTTTGTATTTCTTCTCTATCATATTAGCATTCATGCTGCCTTACTGGTGAATACAAGTGTCTTATCTTTGCATACTTCTCTTGAGTATCAAAGGCGGTAGCTCGTGTGAGAGAGCCTACCTCACCTGCTGTACGACGTACTAGACATTGTATACTTGTACACAGACACATGAATTAATCATGAATTCAATATACAGTGTCTGTAATGTTACATTTTGTGTATACAAATAGCCCTTACATGTTTATCAAACATTTCTCTAGCAATTGGTTTAGTCAAGGGATCTGCGACCATACTCTTGGTCGAAATGTGCTGTACATTAATTACTTTGTGTGCTATATAATCTCTCACAAAGTTATACTTAATATCAATGTGCTTTGTCTTGCTATGATATTTGGGGTCTTTTGTGTAGGCTATGGTTGTTGTATTGACACAATATATTAACACAGGATTTGTACTCTTATTTCCAAATCCAAGGTGTTCAATAAACCTTTTCAGCCATATTGCCTCTTGCACTTCCGCAGTGCAAGACACAAACTCAGCTTCCATTGAATACAGGGCTATGCAAGTCTGCTTCTTGCCACTCTAACTTATAGTGCTATGATTTAGCAAGAAGGTATAACTTGAAGTTGACCTTCATTCAACTTCGTCTTCGCCTACTTCAGTGTCGGAGAATCCAAGAAGCCTCAATTCGCTTCCTTGATAAGTTAGTGCATAATCTGATGTGCCCTTTAAGTATCACATTATCCTTTTCACAGCTTTCCAATGCTGTTCATCAGGATTTGCTGGAACCTACTTACCGGTCCAACTGCGTAACAAATATCAAGTCTTATACATATCATTGCATACATTAGACTTTCAAGGGCACTAGCATAAGGAACTCTTTCCATTCATTTATTAGCTGACTCAGTTTTGGGATACATTTCAAGATTCAGGCCAACTCCAGTAGCTACCGGGGTGTCTAAGGGATTACAGCCACTCATGTTGAATTGTTTGAGAATTTTCTTAATGTAATTTTCTTGTGAAGGAGATGGAACTCTCTTTGAGCTATTCCTTTGGATTGTAACTCCAAGTATGTATTCTGTTCTCCCATGTCTTTCATCTCAAAATTCGATTGCAGCTATTCTTTCACAGCTAAGATCGAATTTAGGCTATTTCTGACCAATAGTATATCGTCTACATATAATGACAACATCACAAAGTTATCATCAAACTGTTTAATGTAGACACAGTGGTCCTCTTCAATTATTTCAAAATTGTATGAGGTTATCGCTCTGTGAAACCTCAAGTACAGTGGTCCTCTTTAATTATTTCAAAATTGTATGAGGTTATCGCTCTGTGAAACCTTAAGTACCACTGTCTGGATGATTGTTTCAGTCCATAAATAGACATTTTGAGCTTATAAACTTTGCTCTCCGGACCTTTCTTTACAAAACCTAATGGCTGTACCATTTAGATTTCTTCATCCAAGTCTTCGTTTAGAAATGCAGTTCTCACATCCATTTGATGTAACCCCAGATTTAAACTGTTTACTATTGCCAGAATCAGTCTTATCGAATTAAGGCGTACAACAGGTGAGAAGGTGTCCTCATAATCGATACCTTCCTGTTTGTATACCCCTTATCTACCAGACGTGCTTGATACTTGTCAATTGATCCATCCACTTTCCTTTTTATCTTAAGAACCCACTTGTTCTCAATGGCCTTTCGACCTTTTGGTAGATCAACAAGTTCCCAGACTTGATTCTTTCTCATTGAATCAATCTCTTCTTCCATTGCTTTCTTCCATTCATCCTTAGCAATGCACCACAAGGCTTCTTGTACAGAACCGAAAGGTTTTCTAGTTGCCTTACTAGCTAAACAATTTTCACATAAGGCTATTTCCATATTTGGACTTCACATAGAAAACCTTCTTTTGCCAGTTTAATCATTTGATTCTAACTTATGTGCCTTAGTTAGCATGCCAAATATTCATGCCAACTATTATATTGGAGTTTAACAAAACAGTTATGCAAGTTGAAATCACCAATAACATCCATAACAAAGAACTTTCTTGAAAGGAAAGTCAAACCGTAAAAGGTTTCATTGTTAAAAAATGTCAGCAACCTTGACATGAAAGTTCATATATAACCCATAGTTCAAAGTACATAGTACAGAAACTAAATTCTACGATCTTTGCGCTATTGCCAACATAAAGCCATTTGCATTGATTTGGCAACCGATGGTCATCCACGAAGCATCCTCAATTCTTCCTTACATGATCTACTGAGCCTAAGTCCAAAATATATAAGAAGAAGGTCTACGTTTAGATAGAAAAGAGGTACGCGATACATAAGAATTGTGTGAATTCCCATAATTCACCAGCACATTTCCATAGTCATTTCGCCCAGGCAGTCCCTTGCGAAGTGACCCATCTTCTGGCAGATATAGTATTTGATCTTATCTAGGTCAACTCTCTTTATGCCGCCTCTAGATCCCTTCTTCTTAAATTGCTCTCTACCCATTTTGAATTTAGGAACATCATTCCTGCCTTTTCCATGAAATTTCTTGCCCTTCTTAAAATCGGGCTTGGCATTAGAAGGGCCTGCATCCTCGATGTAATAGGCATGTCTAGAAGTTTTATATGCCTCCAGGCATTCATCCTCAAGCTCAAGGTGCTTCACAACATCATTAAAAGTGATGATATCATCGTTATGGGTTAAGTTGACTTTCATACTTCCCAACTATGGGAAAATAATCTGATTGCAGCCTGCACTTACTGCTCATCAATCAGTGTATGTCCAGCTTCCTGAGCTCTCTAATCATGTTTGACATATCTCGAAGGTGTTGCTTCACGAGTGTATTACCCCGAAGCTTATACATGTCAAACTTGATCGTCAACCTCCTAAGCTTAGTGGTCGAAGTTCCACCAAACTCATCTCTGAGAGCCGCCCACATGGCATATGCAGTTGGATGCTTTTCATACTAGAACATTAGGTCATTCTCTATGTGCTCAGCAAGGTGACTCTTGCAATAGTTTTCTCTTTTTTATGCTTGGTATAACTCCAGGTTCTTCTGTGCTGGGTTGAAGTCCCAACTTCAGGTTCCACCAAAATGGTAGTCAGTAGCTCAAGGGCCTCCTGCTCCTCCAATATATACTGCACCTTATGATGCTAGATATCCCAATTGTCACCATTCAGCTTATCCCCTTTGTTCAATTCGGAAATAACACCTTTTTGTTGCCATTTCCAAGTCTGATGTGATGGGGTATTTTATTAACAAATGTTTTCTCATATAGCTGAGTTTTTACCGATTATGTAGCACATCACAGTATACAACATCTTATACTTATATTATTCTTGACAAGAAGATAATTTGATCACTAAATTTGCGATCACGAGAATATGTTTGTACCTCCCATCACACAAACATTAGTAACTACATTATTTCTTTCAAGAATTTTATAAGTACTTCTTGAATCGCCAACTTTTAGAAGTCTCATTTTCTAAAAGCTCCCACTTATCAAAAGTGTAACAAGGTGACATATATGTAAATAACAATAGCGATTCCACAACAATTCACATAAACTAAACATGTCACATTTCACAATGCATTTAGTCATAATCATACACTAAGTCATGTTCTAAATATATTAACAAAACACAGAGTGTAAACACATAAATCTAAAACACAACACGTCTTTAGATATTCACAATACAATAATCAACTTTTATTTCCTCAGTCTTTTAAAGTATTGGTTATTGTTCAGCATAAGTTTCGTAGTTTTCTTTACTGCAACAACCCACATGGTTATTAATGTGAATATGCTTACAGCTCTAATTGCTGTACGACACTTCATCATGGCATTCACATAGAATTATGCAGTTTCATTATCAGTTTTGTTGTTAACATAGCTCCCACTTATATCATATTTTTTTATTCTTAAATATGGCTGTTCTCATTGCATGCCACAGCGGGGAAGAAGGTTGATCGTCCTCTTAATCACAATCTTGAGGTTTTGAATTGAATGAGAACGAGTACTCAGGACCTGGGTCGAAATAGACTTCTTAAGGTTTCACTGGGCCTTCCTCAAGGTTTTGATTAGGACCCCTTCTGGATCCTCCCTAATGTCTTCCTCATGTTCCTATGAGAATCTTCCTCAAGATCCTCTTCAACCGATTTCTTCTTAAAATCCTCTTCTAATTCTTGTTCAGGATCCTTGTTATGAACATGTTCATTAACATATTCAATGTACACTAGTCCTTTAGACAATGTTTCAGTGCTTTCTAAGATTTATTGTACCATAAAAAATCTTTAACTAAGCACTGATTTTCGTTAAAAACAAATCTTGAATTGCCTTATAAAATAGGCAAATTATATATCAAAATAAAGCTCTTGAATTTTAGGATTTTCATGAACAAACTGCAACTCATTTGGACCATTCACGCGCCTGCACGGGCCCCTAGAAGAAAATTTCCAGAAAAATTTGAAAAAAGGAGTAAGCCCACTCTCGACGGAGGGGCGTGTACTTCACGCGCCGCCATACAGGCTTTTTCTGATGTCACGCGCCGGCAATATGGACTCCACGTGCCACGACGAGTCCGGTGGTGTGGTCCATGTGTCGAATTGATGTGCCACATGGCCTCTTTTTTAATTAATAATTAATTTTTTTCATTTTTTTGGATTGGGCCTCTCTGACCCAACTCCCTTTTTTGGGATATTTTTGTTTCCCGCTGATTGGGCCTCTCTGGCCCAATCCGCAAAATTTTTTTTGAAGTGGATTGGGCCTCCCTAGCCCAATCCCAAATTCCCTTTGCGCCAAAATTTTTTTTTAATAGTTTGGGGCCCTCTATGAGTCAAAACAATTAATTTTTTTTTCTGGAGGGCAAAACGAAGCCGTTTTGGATCTTCTCAGCGGGTTAACCTAACTGAATTTTGACCCGTGCTCGACCCGGTTCGTGCTCTTCTACGTCTACCGCTGCGAATTTTTTTTTTAAATTTTCGACGGTTACTGTTCATATCTTCGCCGATGCGTTTTTTGACCATATCTTCGTGTCCAGAGTCCTTTTTCGCGTTCTAGGTGTTCATTTCATCGTTTCGATGAGATCTACACAATGGGAGCACTTTTGGAGACTAATTCTTTCTCCTTGTCTGAAAAATGCAACGGAATTTGTAACTCATTTTTCTTCTGTAACTCTGTAGTCTGGTGTCCGTTTTTCGCATTCTTGGTCTCCACATTCTCGTCTTGAAGAGATCTATACTATGGACATGTTTCCTGAGCCTAAAGATGTCGTATTCCGAGAACCCAGATCTAGATCTTCGTTATTGGGTTTTGTTTTCTCGTTTCATTTTTCGTTTTCATTGTTTCGGTTTAGAGGCATATAATTTCAAACCATATATACACATAAATCACAGACATGCTTGAAATTTGAACCGAAAAATGAAACGGCATGCTATTAAGGAAAGCAAGAAATATATATACACATATATCTCAATTAAACATGCTTGCGGAAATTCATGAACAATGAATAATTGCCAAAGAGCATGTATGGTAAACAAGAGATCATAGTAATGAATATACTTTAATCATACACTCAAATTTTCATGATTAAACTAGCAATAGTTCATATTTGTGCGGAAGAGAAATACCTCAGGAACCTAATTGCTCTAATACCACTGAAGGATTTCGGGCGTACCTAGAGATGCTGAATTACGAATCTGCAGATACCCACACGGAATTCGGATCACCATGGTGGATCTAAACACAAGACACAGCAAAAGCACCGAAGGCAAGAGGAGAGGAGATGAGAGGATTCTCTTGGAAGAGAAAGGGAAGGGAGAAGACTTGTTTTCTCCATGTGTTATGTCTGCCCACTTTGGGGAACCACTTCCCCATATAATATAACTTCCCACAAGAGTCCACATTTACGCATTTGACCTAGCCCGTGGATTTGGGCATAATCCATCAAGGATGGCCCATATTCCAACAATTACCTTAAACCAAATCACAATTATCCATCAAATCTTGCACCCAAGGTACGCAAAAGAAGTTTGATTGAACGTTAAGGTGGTCATTGGTCACTAGTGTGCCCGTTTGAAAACGCGGTAGAAAAATACTTGTACTCAAGTCGAGGTAAATATGTGAAGGGGATTATCTTGTTTTGTGGAAAAACACTGTTGAATGTGCGTTTGGCTTCTCCAAACGCTCTGTCAAACAAGCCCAGTATAATTGAGTCATAACGCTTGCTATATCTAGCCGTCCCAATACTTCAGCATATATAACCAACAAGAATTGATCTGTTTGGTATGTTTTTCTACATAAGAATAAGGGCTCGTTTGAAAGTCCTTTTGATAAAATCTTTTACGGATTTCGAGGTTTTTAAAAGATTGTGTTTGGATAGTTATTGACTTTTACAGAGTTCAAAGCAAAAAGTAGGTAAGAAAAAGAAAAGAGAAAGAAAGAAAAAGTAGGAAAGAGAAACTTTATTAGGAGAGACGTATGATTTTATAAGAAAATAGCTTTCTCAAAATCTATATTTCAAACCGAAGTTTTGTATCCAAAATAGTTTTTCTGAAAAATATGAATACTTGTACAAAATCTAGGTTTTAAAACCAAACCGAGGTTTTAGAAAGAAAAACCAAACAAGCTCTAAGGATTTAATCTTCTCTATACCATTTTTAAGTCTCTATTTGTTAAAGCGTTGAAAAATCACATTTACGTAAGTCAAGATAAAATACTTTTCATATACTTATATTATAAATAGTAAGTCACGTTGGAAAAATCATTTACAACTTTAATTCATGGGCATGAGATCCTGAAATCAGCTTTGATACACTTTACCTCAATTGTAAACGAGGTTTTTAAAATTTAATTTGCTCAGATATAATCTTCATTGTTTGATCAATAACTTTAGTTTATAATCCTTATTAATTTTGATCTATACCGATTTGAAAATGATGTTAAATGAAATGAAAGAAATTTTATAAATTTGATAACTTTTAAATTAAAATTAATGTCATTTATTCTTGGTTCAGCTGAATATAATGTCTTTTATTCTTCGCATATTGAAAATTAAAACAAACTATAAAAGATTTGCATAATTAAGAGCCTATTTGTTTCTCTTTTCCTATTTTTTTGGTTTTCAAAACTGTTTTATAAAATAAAAATGTTTTTTTTAAAAATAAAAACATCATTTTGGATAATTATTTTAAAAATTACATTTAAGAATAAACAATAATAACTCAAATTTTTAGATAGGGAAAATAATCAAGTTTGAAATGATTTCCCATTTTTTAAATGAAAACTAAGAAATAAACAAATAAAAAATTATTTTTATTTTAATTTTTTAAAATAATTTTCTATTTTAAAAAATATGAAAAATAAAAACCAAAATTTTTTGATTTTTTATTTTTGTAAACAACAAACTATTTTAAAAAATGTAAACAAACCGGCTTTAATTTTTTTTTTCAATGAAAAAAGCCTTACGGAGAAAACAAATTATGGAAAAAAGGAAAATTAATTTTTGGGTTTATCAACTTTTTACACGATTATACTTTAGAACTTTAACTCAGTACAACTCAATTCTTTAATTTTAATTTAGTTATAACTCAGTCCCTCATTTAATCCGCTATAAGTTCATAATTTAATCTTTTAATTTTAACTATTTTATAACCTAATCCATATATTTTAAAAAATAAATCATATGTATAATAAAAAGTTAGATATTTAATTATAAAATAGTTAAAATTATAAAAATTAAATTGGAGTCATCGATATTCAAAAGGTTAAACTATCATCAAATCAAAATTATAAAGAATAAATTGTATGAGTAAAAATTTAAAAAATAAATTATAATCGGTTTAAAATTGAGGGGGAAACTAATTTTCCTCGGAAAAAAATACAGTTCATCGCATTCTCCGCCCTCCTGTCCTTCCTGCGCTCTGCAGCTTGAAAATTGAAATCTCACTTAACTCTCGCTTCAACTGCTTCATTGTCGTCTTCCAACACTTCTGGCTCCTCCCCTCACTGTCCACCTGATACATTTGCAGAAAGCATCCTTAGCGAGGTGTTCATTTCATTGAAGCCTTCTACGCAAAGTTCAAGATTTGACTCACACGATCGTCTAAATCAGCTGGAGGTCTGTTCTGAGTAATAACCTACGGTCTATGTGTTGATTGACGGTTTGTTATTTCCTCTCTTGCATTTCCATGGACCGTTTCTCCTCCCTTGTTTCCTTCCCTCTTCGTCGGGCAAGACTTCTTTCAAAAAATGGGTTTTCAGTTCTTCAAAACTAATTTAAAGCAATCAAATGCAGTATGTTAGACTCGGCAACGTACTTGAGTTTGATGCATTTTGCTATTGATTTAAACTCGGCGATGCGCTTGAGTTTGATGGGTTTTGTTTAATACTGTTCATACCCCCACATTCAGGACGTGAGTTTTGTGTGTACTTAGGTTCGTGGGCCAAAAACTACTCTGACCTTGAAAAGATGGGAAGTGTCGGCGGCTTATTCATATTGGAAACTTTTTAGTTTCTTTAAGAGGTGGGGTTGGGAGCTACTGTTGCCATACTTTTTCTCGCCTTTTTTTATCTTTAATCACTGAGTGCTTTATTAATGGCAATGGACTTGAGAGAAAAATTCATTGCTTTTCTTTTAACTCTAAATTTCATGAAGAGTTAACTTACCCTTCAACTTCTTCTACTCCCCCCGCTCCCCTTATTTTTTCTTTTCTTTTTTGTTTTTAATGTTTTGCGGGCGCAAATTAATTTGAAAGGAAAGTTTGACAAGGCGCACTAGTGTCTTGATACTGCTTGTTTGTATTGAAAACGATTGGGAGATGTTCATTCATGAGTCCTTACTACTTGGTCACAGGTGTTACAGTTCTTTATCTATTTTACATTCTCTATCTTGAGATTATTGATGACAAACCTTTTAATAGAACCTCCGAGTGTAAAATACAGGCTGCACTGCAACTATGATGCCTGAAACGAATCTGCAAAATCTATAACCACTTGTTGCGCATGGGCTTTCTCTTGGAACTTCACAAGTTCATAACAACTTGACAAGGTTTCTGGAGAGGTTTTGCATTATTAAATGAGAAATACGGTAATCACAGGATGTGTGACTCATTGGTTATGCCATCTGCACTAAGACGGTAAGGGGAGAGGAGTGGTGCGTATATGTGAGCTCTGAACTATCTTCTTCTTTTTACCAATACTCACGTATACTTTTATTTTCACAGATGTGATTCTTCTTCTGAATATTCACGTCCTGGCACAAGTTATCGTGATTCAGAAATTCAGGTTGACGTTCTGAGCGAGCTCCATTGTGGTGGCTTATCCATTAAGGTAAGTTGGATGTTGGGACTTCCTTTCCGTGATTTCATAGTATGAACCAACATAATAATAGCTGAACAAATTTTGATGCCAACCGCTCAATTTTCTATGATTGATATATTCAATATTCTTTTTCTACTCATTGGCTTCGAAGTTAATTAAAGATTCTCCAAATTTTATTGATGTAATTGATTTTTGTTTTTTTCAATGGTAATATGAAGTGATGATTCTTATGACTCTTTTTAAATGTAATCTTTAGTTGAGAAATGTTACGGAAGAGGCAGGAAGAAATGTTTTACATGAACGAGGAAACAGTGCTGCTCTCAGCAGATTTCAACTTGAACAGGATGTGAGTTTTCTTTGTGCTGGTTCTTGTCTTATGTGCATGTTACTTGCTTATTGTGGACAAAAAATGATGGTAAAGGAATTGGATGATTTATAAGGGGCCTTACAAGATGATATTGTTTTTCCTCATTACGGACTAAGATTGGGAATCGTGAGATCATTCTTTCCAGTATACTAAACTTCCAATTGGGGGTAGGGTGCGTCCCTGTGTGTGTTTCTGTCATGCGCGCAAGCGCAAGCTTGTTGTCACTTATGCATCACCCCGTGCTATGATATGGTATTTTACTTCGTGATGATCAATTTGTGAAGTTTTGATCATCATATGACTAGTTTGATGGCAGCTAGCAGCCATTTTATGCTTTTTACAGGTAGCAGCGAAATTTCTTAGCTATCTTATATTTATTAATCCCTAATTTACCATTTGACATCTATACAGGTGCAACAATTAGAAAACCGGCTGCTAGAAGAGTTGGAACTTCATGCATTCCTTGAAAATGTAATTGAGAGAAATGTCATCAAATTATCTTCTCCAGCAAATCTCCCACATCATGTACGTCCGTCCCCCCTAATGTGGGGTCATATGTATGCTAATGTTGGGATGAAATGAGTTCTAATGTATTTTTCTATACCTGATTTAATGAGATGCCATACTGATACACTTTGAAGGTCTATTTGTTCTTTTCTTTTGTCTTTTTTAGAAGTAGAATCCTTCAAAAGGGAAAGAAATTGTATAGAATCTTGGACTTCTACAGGCCTATAATGGCTAAATTATCAACTTGGAAACTGTCAGAAATTTCAAAATATTCTCCATGGTTACTAAAATGTTTGGATAACTTACGAAGACTAGTAGTAGAAGCTGATTATTACTATTATTGATATTTTTAAACCTCCTTGGTAACTTGATTTCATGTCACATTTTTGCTTTGGGATAGGTTTTTATTCGATCCTGTCATAAAGACATTTGTGAAAATAAACAGTGACATTTGACATAGTTGTAGATGTCCGCCCCTGCCCCCTCTCCTGGGATTTAAATTAATATTACAGAGGTTATGCTGCTTTTTAAATTGGATTTTCTATTAGTAAACGTATGATTTCAAAGCAGGCTTGATTCGATGTTCAAGAGAATTGAATAGTACTCTTCTTCTTCTTCTTCTTCTTCTTCTTCTTCTTCTTCTTCTTCTTGTTGGGGGATTATTATATTACATACTTATTTGACCGATCAGAGATTTGTTTATGCTTGAAGGAAAAATTTAAATTGACAGAAAATGAAAATTTCGTTGTTGAAGGAATGTCTGGGGTTTGAGAAACTTGTAGACAAAGTTCTGCCCAGCGTTTAGGATGCTTAATTATGAAAATTTTTAAAATGCGTTTAGCACAAGCTTTTCAATGTGTGGCTGTAAGACAAGATTACAAGAAATAAGATGGGATTCTAGGAAGATGGCCTTTTGCTGTGAAAAGAGAGGTGAAAACATTCTGCACAAAATAACTACGTTTTTTAGTGCATGATTACACTCAATGATTATCAGTGTAAACAATATTGACAAGTAAATGAGGATTTATGTATATACATCTTCTTGAATTGCCTATGTGGAGGGCTAGGGTTGGGAAATTTGGAACCGGTTCTCTTAAAGCTAAGAAAGGATATGTATGACAATTTATAACACAAAAGGTTGTTAGTGAATGTTGACAACTTTAGCTCAAATGAATTATAAGCTGCATACTCCAGCCATTTAAGCATTTGTGTTCATATTAGATTACAGGCACGCAAAATTTTTCCTTTTCCATTAATCTCTATCGTAGTATGGATTTGAGTTTTGGTACATTCATTAGGTTCAAGAGCTCCTTTCAAATATTGCCCAGCAAGAAAGTGCAATATCAAAACTTGAAAATGAGATAGTATCTTTACATTTCCAACTCAGTCAAGAAAGAAATGAACGGAGACTTGTGGAGTATCATTTGAGACATTTATCTTCTCAATCAACATCTCTTTGTTCATCAGAAATTTCACTGGTATGATTTGTTTTCTTTGTTACTGTTGTTCAGTATTGTCAAACCTTAAAGCATGTAACTGCAGCCCATAATAAAGGGGTTTGTTAATATGTAATTCCAGGTCAGCATTTTAAACCATGTCCATACCAAAAAATTGTGAGCTATCTAATTCAACTCAACTGAAACCCCAAAAATGCTGTGAGCTGTATGATTCAACTCGACTGAAATCACAAAAATATTGTGAACTGTATGATTGAACTGGGGTAGAACACCAATTAAGCTATTTAATTTTTGGTTTAGGTTAAAAGATGTGGTGGTACTCTTCTCTAGCTAATCTTATGTGTGATATCAGGCACCATGCAAGAGACTATAATATAAACTAAAAACTCTCCTTAACAACTTAAGCTTTAGTATTATTCCAAGGTACCGTGTTTGGCTTTGAGTTCAAGTGATCCTTGACATATGCATGCACTAACATACGTATGGTTTTTAATGTAATGTAGACAACCAATTGTCGACCATTGAACCATATGTTATCCTTTTCTTTACTTTTTTATTGGTCTGAAGTGAAGTGTTTGCAATGACCATGAAGTGTAATTTCTACTGTTTAATTGGTGTTACTTTTTGATAACCTATCTGCCAAATATGTTTGAGAACACGAACTTTTATTTCTTAGTTTTAGAGAAAGTATAATGTCAACCTGTTTTTTTTTTTTTTGATTTTTTTTAAAACATCTTTTGGTATTTCAAGTTTTTTTATCCATTCTTCCATTCAGAAACAATAAGCCTTATCATCCCACTAAGGTTGACTATATAAATTGCGTGATGCCATTGTGTCTATTAATAATGAATGAACTCTCTTTTATGCATTCTTCATGTAATTATAATTTCATATTTCTGGGGCTAACTAAAACACATTATCTGTTAATTGTGTTGCATTTAAAATGAACATAATCTTGATGTGATATGAGTAATTTGTAGTGCAGTTTTGCATAAGGAACTAGTGATTAGTGATGTGGTTATTGTTGAGAAAATAACTTGCTAAATTATTCCTGTCGTCCATAAATCTTCATTTCATTGTTTTTTCAGATGTCCTCTTCAAGTTCTTCAAAGCAATTTGATTGTGAAGGACTTCAGCTTGCTGAAAGTTGCTCTGACCAACTGCCAAAAGCGCAGTCATCCAAGCATTCTTGCGAAGGTGAAGAGCCAATTATGGAGGTACCATCCTTGTTCAAAAAATCTGGTTTTGTAAAATCAGAACATGTTAACGAGATAAACATAGGGCCCGTTTGGAAAATCGTTGAAAGAATGGCTTTGGATAGAATACATTTTAGAAAATGAATTTTGTCTAGAATGCATTTTAGAAAATGAAAATTTGTTTAGATAAACTTTGTAAAAGTGACTTTTGATGTAAAGTGAATTAAGAAAATGAATCTTATATAATATATATATGCATATATTTTTTATTGGGATAAAATTAGGGAAAAACAAAATGATTACAAGTAGTTAGAATGTCTAGATCGTGACTTAATATATCTAGGTCATGACTTTGTGTGTCCCAACTCGCGACATGGAATTTTCACATTTAGGTGGTGACTTTAAATGTTCAGGTCGCGATTTGTAATGTTAAGGTCACGACCAGTATTACATTTTGGCTAGAAGGAGCTTTTTTCTCCTTTTAACTTTTGGGCTCTAAACTGCATTTTGAGGGCAAAATGACTTTTACCAAAATGTATTGCCAAACACTACTCATTGATCTAGAATGCATTTTAGGGTCTAGAATGCATTTTACCTCCTTCAAAAGCATTCCCAAACACTCCCATAAGATATCAATGGTATTCTTTTGACTACTATATATGCAATATTAAAAAATAATTAGTTACTGAGGGTGATACTCTGATGTCATTCTCATTTTCTTGTGTTCTTGACAGACTTGACAGTCATTACTCTTTTGTATACATCTGTTGGTTAGTGAAATATAATTCAGTTAGAAAAGTAATGATTAGATATGGTGGCAGACTCAGGACTGCTTCATGGGGTGCAAACTATTTTATTTTAAAATGACAATACAATTTTGAATTGGGCTTATTCTTTGCATATTTTAAAAAGATTTTGGGCTAAAATTTAGTGGGTTTAAGATAAATGAGACTTATTTTTAATATGTTTTGAGAAGAATTTGAGCAAAAATTTGGTGGTTCAAAATTAGCAAATGAGTGGGTGCAAAATAAATCACATAGTACTAATGTATACCTAATTTTCTGGAAGTTAGGGGGTGCGGCTGAATCCACTGGCTTACATGTGGGTCCACCTATGATTAGAGAATAACAAAAATGGATGGAGTGCTTGTCCTAATGATTTCATTGCTGTATGACATGATCAGTGGGTCTATTGTATACTAAGCTTGAGACTGTTAGTATAGCAGTTCTCTTTCTAATACTTCATTTCTCATATGTGGTACAAAGTATCGAGAGAGACAAAGGAAAATAGGAGAGTAATTGAATGAGTTCTTATTCCACAATGCAAATCCTTAGTACGGGTAGCTTATATGCTTCCTCTTTACAATTGCCCATTCTGTTATTGTTGAGCAATCGGTTACAAGTTGTTCCTTTCTAACTAATTAGTTCTTTCCTAACTAATGCTCATCAAACACCCCTAAACAACATCCTTGTCCACAAGGATAGTACAGGAATGGGAAGCTACAAAAGAAAAATTAGGAAATTGTTGTTGAAGAAAAACCAAGCCTTCCCACTTTGCATCCTTGGGTTTTGAGTGCTTCCATTGAACTAATCGCGGGTGATTGGTAGATTATTACACTTGGTCACATGATAACTGAGAATTGCAACAGGCTCCAAAACAAGCTGGCCTTCCATATATGTCATTGGTAAGGAGGTGGTCACTAGTACGCCAGAACCTACATGATTCTCAAGGAGAGAAAAATGAAAAACAGGGTGGCCTTGTGTAGCATTTGGAAGTCGCAACTCATAAGCCACTTTCCCAACTCGCTTGAAACCTTGAAAGGACTGAAATAGCGTGCTGCCTGTGAAGTGCAGAATTATTCAGTAGGTTCTTCCTAAAGGGATGAAGTTTGAGATATATCACATCTCCCACAGCAAATTCCCGCTCCAAACGACGTTTATTAGCCTGTTGAATCATGTGATGCTATGCCTTGAGTAGGTGCCCCTTTAAAAGCTGTACAGTTAACTCCTTGGAAATACAAATCTGATCAACCAAATCATTCCAAGAGTCCCCAGTAACATATGGCAATTGGATGGGTGGAGTGCCATACATAGATTCAAATGGATGAAAAAATTCGAGTAACCGAGCTCATAAATTCCTGTCGGCACCCACTACTAGCTGGCACTTCTCTCAGGTATGCGATGTTGCCAAGAGAATTTTTGCCCTTTGAACTGTGGAGACAACGCATCTATGGCAACATTGTCCTCACCCTTGGAATACAAAATCTCATAAGGCAGGCCATGTAGTTTGTTGATATGGGGAGACTGACTTCTACTCCAAAAGGTGTTTTAGGGGTAAATGGTCAGTTTTAATAACGAAAGTTTGACCCATCAAGTAGGAATGCCACTGCTTTACGGCGAACACGATAGGAAGCATTTCCCTTTCATAAGCAGATAATGACTGCTTCCATGGGCTAAGCCTTGCTAGCAAATGCGATAGGGTGCCCCTTTTGTGATAGAACAACTCCCAAGCTAGTGTTAGATGCATCCGTTTCCACGACACGCTTCTCATTAAAGTTGGGAAGAGCCAAAACTGGTGTTGAAGTCATAGCTTCCTTTAAGATTACAAAACCATCTTGAGCCTCTGGAAACCAATGTAACTACTCCCCCTTTTTGCAACAGTGCAGTTCCCAGTGAGTCCTAGAGAGCCACATAAAGCCTTGAGAGTCGTGGGTGCAGGCCAAGAAGCAACTGCTGCAATTTTCTTGGGGTCAACTTCAACTCCTCTTACTGAAGTGAGGTACCCCAAGTATTGCACTTGATAAGCTGCAAAAACACATTTACTCATCTAGGCGAAAAGATGGTTTGCACGCAAGAGTTGAGGGTATGTGTTAGGTGCTGCAAATGAATGTCCCAACAAGTACTATATATCAAAATGTCATAAGAAAACCAAAACATATTTCCTTAAGAATGGCTTAAAAACTGAGTTCACAAGAGATTGGAATGTAGTTGGAGCATTGGTGAGACCAAAGGGCATGACCAAAAATTCATATAGGCCCTCATGTGTGCGAAAAGTTGTCTTGGGAATATCACTAGAATGCATGTGAACTTGATGATAACTTGCACGCAAGTCAGTTTGGAAAATTACTTAGCACCCTGTAACTCATTAAGGAGTTTCTCAATAAGAGGAGTTGGAAATTTGTTCTTGAAAGTGTCTTCATTGAGCATCTTGTAGCCCACACAAAATCGTGAGGATCCATCCTTCTTATGCACCAACACTACAGGAGCTATCAAGGGGCTACGACTTTCTCTAATCACTCCATTGGTTAGCATTTGACGCACTTGTTTCTGAATTTCTGTTTTTTGTATTGGCCCATAACGATATGGTTTGCAACTCAAGGGTTGCTCATGTTGCAAATGAACATGGTGGTCACAGGGACGCGAAGGTGGGAGTTGTGGGCTCTGAGAAGATGTCTTGTTACTTGTCCAAAACCTGTGGTAACTGAGATCGTTCATCCTTTGTAAGTTTAGCATACTGTGAAACACATAATAATTTAGCATCAGGCATGGGCAATATTATATGAGAACACATAATAATTTTGCAAGCCATAGACCATGTAAGGGAACAACAAAAGGTATTAATGGTCATTCGATGACTGCCTGCCACCATTACACACATTAGTGTATCCTCCTGTGTGTTTAAGTGCAATCGTCTAGCTATAGTGGTGTCCACCACATTATGACTTATGAGTACTACCAGTACCAACCTTAATGATGCTTTGTTTTTTGATAAAGCCTCATAGCTTGAGGGTTGAGCACCCATCTTGTCCCTCTACAGACTTGATGGTAACTTCAACTTGAGTAGGATCTGCAAGTGTGTCTAACTAGTTGTGGTGTCAAGGAAATCACCGTCAACTTCCTCGAGTGTGATAAGCATCATAACCTAAGAAACCTTGCATCGGTTATTGCTCCAGAAACATAAGCCTTTTCTTTTGCCATCTTCTATAAATTTTGTGCTTAGAGTCATTGTAGACCTCTTAGTAGAGGAAGACAATGTCATTGATCTTGTTTTATCAGATATCGATTCTCTAGAAGTAGATGAGAAATATGGTTTAATCGTGGAAGATCCCGTCACCACCGTTGAGGCATTAAAACTCAAAGCGAAGCGTCTATTCGCAGTGGAATTAGAAGTTAGAACATGGTCATAGATTGTCGGCAGAGTTCTTGCCTACACTTGAGCCATTTACATCATGCTTGCAAAAGTCATCGGCTTGAAACCATCTGCCAAGGATTGAATATCAAACCACAAACATACTAGAAGACAATCCTTCGCAACAGAGTTTGGGATATCCACTTTAGTTAACAGATCAATGAATTCTTCAATATAGTCATCAACGGAGCTAGCCATTTGAAGGCGTTTGATATTGACCATCGCACTAATACGTTGAACCTTTGAAAAACGAGATTCCATTTCATGAAAATAATCTTCCCAACGAACATCTGATTCATTTCTGTTTCGTGCAATTCAAATGCCACTTAAGAGCTTTGTGTCTTGATAAATGCTCAGTAATTGAATATGGTGTTCATGTGGTGTATCGTCATTTGCAAAGAACTGTTTGCGTCGGTAGGCCTAACCCTTGAAATCTGTGCTGTCGAAGTGAGGAAATTCAATTACGTTGTGTCAAAGGCTCCGAACTGTGGAAGATGGTGATTGTGATTAGGATTGTTTGAAAGAGCTCCTGGTGGGATTATTGGTAGCAATCTTGGCTGCAAGATCGTCAAGGTAGGCTTCACTGTGATTAATCAAAGTTTTAAATTCTTCGATATCTGTTGTGTTCTGTAAAAGACTAGAATGAGTATCCTCCATCATTGAAGCGTTATGCTCCAATTGTTCCTTGATGTCCATAAAGCACTTGGAGAACCGTGTCTCTGTCATGGTGCCAAAGATTGGCTATGATAGTAGTCGGTATATGGTACCGAGAGAGAGAGAAGGAAAATAGAAGAGTAATTGAATGAATTCTTATTCCACACTGTGAATTTGTAGTATGGGTAGCTTATATGTTTCCCCTTTACAATTGCCCATTCTGTTACCTTTGAGCAGTCAGTTACAAGTAGTTCCTTTCTAACTAATTAGTTCATTCCTAACTAATGTCCATGTGGTTCTCTCACTAACACCACGTATCAATATGTTTGATGTATGATAGGCCCATATTCAATCACCTGAAATGTTCAATCTACATACTAAACTATAAACTATAGGTAATGCTATAGTTGATAATTGATCAAGTTTCATTAATTGATAAGGAAGGATCTAGGGATCTATGCCTGTTTCCCTAGTTAGAATTGTCAAAACCTCTCTTCCTTGTCATTGGCAATGAACATATTATGAAATATTTGATTTGCCTCCTAGTCCAATGCACTTGTTTTAAAGAAAAAGGAGTAAATTACACTATTCTGCCTTAATGTTCAGATAAGTTTTACTTGATCCCCCATTTTTTTTTTAAAAAATATTATTCTTCTTCGTACATTTGATGTATATTTGCAAGACCTCTTCCTCTTTCTGTCAATGAAGTTAACTTTTTGAGTAATAGGCATTTTTTTAAAAATAAAATTACTTGACTCTTCGTAGAAAGATGCAATTTATGCTATTATTCAGTATCTTTGTTGATTTGTTGGGAGATAAATGCTTTTACTTTTAAGGTTATTTTCCCATCCATAGAACTTTTGGGACAGGATAGGGTTGCCTTTACGGTCTTCATTTGGTACTCTATCCTATGGTTTATTTTTGGAAGGTTCTATTGCAAATATGTGGTGGAATTCAAAACCATCATTGTCAAATTCAATTTGTGCACTCCGTTCTCCTTGTTTTTGTTTGATTTTCTTCTCTCTGATTGTAATAAATAGTCTTTAATTCTTTCCGAGGAAAGCTTGATGAAATATATCCCAGTGGTTTTAGTCTTGTTGAGCTATTCTTTGTGCATAAGGTGCCAGCACTAGCTGTCCCGTCCCGATAACTTTTTTGTTTATCTGTTGGAATCTTGTTTTGTGAATAATTAGTTTACATGTACAAGAAAAATGAAGTTTGTGCTGTTGAAGCAATTGAAGGTTTTACAATATGGCCCGATTTGGCTTCAACTTCTGATGGTTATGTCTTGACATGTTATGTTTTGCATCAGAATGCAGGGCGCTCAGTTATGTTTTGCTATGAAAAAAATGAGTCTACAAAGATAGATGGCAAATATTGTCAGCCTGCAGATTTCAGGAAGCTTCCTAAAGGGATGCCACCAAAGGGACTTTGGAATCTGCCCAATTTATTATCAGAAGAAATGGTCAGATGCATGAAAAACATATATATCTCTCTTGCAGATTCTGATATATCTACGAAGTCATTCATAGGAGAGAGTCAGCACTCAGCTTGGTCACCATGCGAACATCTTCCTAGTTCGTTGAGGTGGTCATCATCTGAGCACTCAACTACCTCGTCATGGGTGCAGAGCCCACTAGTTGATGTAAAGGATTGTAATGTATTGTCTTCTGGGAATGCCTGTGATCCCTATCATGTGCGTGGTAAATTGAGTTGGGCTGATATTGGAAGTTATGGATCAGCAATTGAAGTATCTTGGATGTCAGTGGGGAAAAAACAATTAGAGTATGCTGCTGGGGCACTACAGAGGTTTAGGTAAAAAAAATTTCCTCACCTTTTTTATTTATAAATATCTGTTGCAGATTGGGATTGATCCCATGATTTTTGGGATGATCAAAGAGTAAAGCTAGTCACATACTGAGATTGACTAAATTTTGTCTGATTTATGTTGTTTGCTTTTCTCTTTCTCGCTCTTCTGGTCCTTGGTATTTTGGGAATTTACTATGTTACTTGTTTGTTATTTCATTGATCTTTTATATATATACCCTGTTACTGTTAAGTGAAAGGACTATAGGTGTAGATTCATCTGCCCCGTAATCAGAGCCAAGTTCTTAACCAAACAAAATTTCCAAGGTAGATGAAAGTATGAAATTGAAGAAAGTTGCAGAGTAACTTCTGCATTTCTGTCTTATTCATTCGATTAATCAAAAACCAGAGAATTACATATATTTAACCTAATTAACTGAGATCTCCTAAAATCAAGGAAAGATAAAATAATCAATATCCTAATTACAATCAAATCATAACAAACAGGAGAGAAATAAGGAAGGGCCCAATGGGCTAAATTAGAACTTATTCCAACACTCCCCCTCAAGCTGGAGAATAGATATCTATCATTCCAAGCTTGTTCAATAATGCTTCAAACTTATTGCTTGGAAGAGCTTTTGTCATGATGTCTGACACTTGAGCAGGAGAAGGAATGTACTTCAAATCAATCACCTTTGAATCAATCTTCTCCTTGATGAAATGTCGATCGATTTCCACATCTTTAGTTCTATCATGATGGACTGGATTTTGTACTATTCTAATTGTAGCCATATTATCACACCAAACTCTAATTGGTGTATCAGTCAAAATTCGCAACTCTCTCATAAGCCTCATAATCCACATTCCTTCACAAATACCGTGAGCTAACGCCCTATATTCTGCTTCAGCTGAGCTTCTAGCAACATGTTGCTTCTTGCTTCTCCAAGTAACAAGATTACCCCACACATAGGAGCAGTAACCCGATGTGGACCTACGGTCAACTTCAGAACCAGCCCAGTCTTCATCTGTATACTCTACAACCCTCCTATCATCGCTTTTCTTGAAGAGTAAACCCTTAGCAGGAGTTCCCTTGAGATACCTTAGAATTCTATACACAGCTGACATATGGTCTTCTCTGGGGTTCTAGCTAAACTGGCTCACAACCCCAACAGAATAGCTAATATCAGGTCTCGTGTGGCATAAGTAGATTAGCTTACCCACTAGCTTTTGGTATCTCTCTCTGTTGACTGATTTTCCTTCATCACAGAGTCCTAATTTATGATTGGTCTCCATGGGAGTATCCACATGTCTTGCACCTAGCATTCCGGTTTCCCTCAATAAATCCAATGTGTACTTTCTTTGAGATACATTAATCCCTATCTTAGATCTTGCAACTTCCATGCCTAGAAAGTATCTCAGGTTTCCCATATCCTTTACTTCAAACTCATGGGCTAGATGAGTTTTTAACTTTTTAATCTCATCAATATCATTTCCAGTTATCACAATATCATCGACGTAAACAATTAGGATAGAGATTTTCCCATGAGAATTCCTAACAAATAATGTATGATCCGCCTGGCACTGTCTATACCCATGTTGTACAAGAGCCCGAGAGAATCTATCAAACCACGCTCGTGGAGATTGTTTCAAACCATAAAGTGACTTATGCAACTTACAGACACGATTAATATTATTCCCAACATTCACTCCAAGAGGCACCTCCATGTATACTTCCTCTTCTAAATTCCCATTCAGAAACGCATTCTTTACGTCAAGTTGATACAAAGGCAAATTAAGATTAGCTGCCAAGGAGAACAGGATTTTAATAGTATTAAACTTGGCAACTGGAGCAAATGTTTTTTGGTAGTCTATTCCGTGTTTTTGAGTGTATCCCTTTGCCACAAGTCTTGCCTTATATCTATTCACACTCCCATCTGGGTTATGTTTGATAGTAAAGATCCACCTGCACCCTACCACTGTTTTTCCTGTAGGAAGCTCCATGATTTCCCATGTTTTGTTCTGCTCAAGAGCATTAAGCTCCTCATTGATTGCTTCTTTCCACTTGGGATTTTGGACTGCTTCTTCAAAATTTCTAGGAATTTCCTCTCTGTCAACATTAGCTATAAATGTCTGTAATTTGGGCGATAATTTCTCATAGGAAATATACTTACAGATAGGGTGCCGAGTGCATGTCCTTTTTCCTTTCCGCAACGCAATCGGTAATTCTTCTTCAGGACTAGTTTCAGAGTTGGACTCAAGGCTTTGCAAGGTAGTGGGATCCTTTTTCTCACTCTCTCCCTGTTTGGTACCCTTATTCCGCCTAGAATAGTATTTAGTCTCCCGCGTTACAGGCTGTTCAACCCTGGGTTCAATTACAGAGACATCTTCCAGATTGATTTGTCTTTGATCATCCTGCTCTACAGTATTTTGGGTAATGGTGATTGGAATATGTGGGTTTTGAGGAGGTGCAAGAGGAGTTTGAATGTCTGATGAGATAAGAGGCGTTTGAATGTCTGGTGAGATAGGTAACAATGGGGATAGAGATGGTTGTGATATTTGGGATTGGGTTGAATAAGGTTCAATGTTACTAGCATAAATCAGCCATTCATTTACCGTATTCTCCCCCTGAATGGGTGATGGAGAAAAATACGGCAATGTTTCATGAAAAATAGCATTCATAGTAACAAAAACTTTGTGTGTGGTAGGTGGAAAACATTTGTAACCCCTTTGATTAGGTGAATACCCCAAGAAAATACATTTAATGGCTCGTGAATCCAGTTTTCCAGCATCATTATTATGTACAAAAATAGTATACCCAAAAACTTTTGGTGTAAGATCAGAAAGTAGATGTGTGACTGGATAAAACTGTTCTAGAGCTTGAATGGGTGTTTTAAAATATAGGACCTTAGATGGCATCCTATTGATCAAATATGCAGAGGTAAGTACAGCTTCTCCCCAATAGTGGCTAGGTACATTATTTGTTAACATGATAGCCCTAGCCACTTCTAAGAGATGTCGATTCTTACGCTCTGCAACCCCATTTTGTTGTGGGGTGTACACACAAGAGGTCTGATGATGAATACCATTCTGACTTTAATAAGCTTGAAAAAGGTTACTCATGTATTTCCTACCATTATCACTTCGAAAAATCTTGATGTTAGTCTGA
Organism: Vachellia pachyceras; assembly: GCA_025593235.1. Lineage (NCBI taxonomy): Eukaryota > Viridiplantae > Streptophyta > Magnoliopsida > Fabales > Fabaceae > Vachellia > Vachellia pachyceras. The sequence continues at coordinate 23,094 of JANTPZ010092326.1, forward strand.
AATTGATTTTTGATAAATTTATGAAACTTTATGAATGCTGGTAAAGCTTCTGATTTTTCTTTGATTAAGAAAACCCATGTCAAACGTGTGTGATCATCAATAAATGTAATAAACCAGCGTGCTTGATTAATATTATGAACCTTAGACGGCCCCCAAATATCACTGTGTATCAAGGAAAATGGTTGAGTGGGTTTATAAGGTTGAGGAGGGTAAGAATTTCGAACATGCTTAGCAAGATGACAGAATTCACAATATAGAGCAGAACAATCACTCTTATTCATCAAATCTGGAAACAAGTACTTCATATAATTGAAACTAGGGTGTCCCAACCTATAATGCAATAACATAATCTCTTTATTCTTGTTGGTAGCACAAGTGTGAGCACATGCTACTGTTCTGCTCTCTGCCCCCTGCTGTAAATAGTAGAGACACTCCCACTCCCTAGCATGGCCAATCGTCCTCCTCGTCACCAAGTCCTGGAAAAGACAATGATCAATAAAAAAGTTAACATGACAATGTAAATCCATTGTAGCCTTTTTTACTGACAAAAGACTACAAGGAATTTCAGGGACATAGAGGACATTCTTGAGAATGATATTATCAGAAATTCTCATAGTGCCAGACCCACACACTTTAGCATACTTTCTAGTTGCAACTTTCACATTAGGATGTATACATTTATCACTGAAGTTAGTAAATGTAGATTTAAAACCTTCAATATGATCGGTAGCGCCAGAGTCGACAATCCAAACACTCTCTTGATTCACAACAGTTTTAAGAGCTGTAGTTAGAAATATACCTGCTTGTGCAAGAGTGACAGAAGGGGTAAAACAATCATCAGAAGTAGAAGAAGCATGTTTATTGAGAATGCTTCTAAGGAGAGATAACTCTTCCTGGTTAAGAGAGTTGGACTCAGCTGGACCTCCCACATGTAGGCCGCGACTCTCTCCTCGTTCCCTTCCCCGTCCTCTGCTAGTACCATTTTGAGGCTTGCCATGAAGTTTCCAGCAAACATCTCTAGTATGGCCATTTTTGTTGCAATGATCACACCATCTTGGAGGTCTTTTATTTGCTGTTTGTCCTCTCTTTAGCACTAAGACGGAAGAATCCAGGGAGTGTTGTGGAGCAACAATACGTGGACGGACAAGTGCTTTACGACTTTCCTCAAATTGGATGGTATTAACGACATCTTCAAGTGATGGTAAAGGCTTTTGTCCCATAATTCTCCCTCGAACTTCTTCATACATATCATTAAGACCCAGCAAAAATTCATACACCCTGTGACGATCAACAATTTTTTTAAAGTATGAAGCATCAGTTTGACAAGTCCAATTATGAACCTCATACACATCAATTTGTTGCCATAAACGCATTAAGGAAGTATAATATTGAGTCACAGTCTTCTCCCCCTGTTTCAAATCCTTCAATAATTGTTTAATCTGAAACACAGCAGCGTGGTTCTCCTTAACAGCATAAGTTCGGCGTACTGAATCCCAAATTTCTTGGGCAGTGGTGGCAAGCATGTAATTACTACTCACCTCTGTAGTCATAGAACTCACAAGCCATGTCATTACCATATTGTTTTCGGCTACCCAGAGTGCATATGAAGGATCATCCATAGCAGGTTCCTTGGCCACACCGTTAATATACTTCTCTTTCCCTCTGCCACACAAAAACATCAACAGGTTACGGGACCATAAGAGGTAATTAGAGTCAGTCAGCTGGTGGGCAATTAAAGCTGCAGGGAAGTTGTCGGAGATGGCACGATCATGGGCGGGCGTGGTTGTCATTTTTGGAGGCGTAGGATGCGACGACGGTGGTGGCTTGGGAGGCGACTGCTGATCGGGAGAACTGGAGGCTGTAAAGACGGAAGACCCACTGGGGTTCGAGCGTAGCACAGGCGAACGGTCTTGAGACCCGACTCGGTGGGTGTTGCACTGCTCGGCGTTGTGGTCACAAACTGAAGTCGCGTCGGCGGTGGATGTGCCGAAAGAGCCAAAAGGAATCGGAGCCCGTTCATCGGACTGCTCTGATACCATGAATAAAGTTGCAGAGTAACTTCTGCATTTCTGTCTTATTCATTCGATTAATCAAAAACCAGAGGATTACATATATTTAACCTATTTAACTGAGATCTCCTAAAATCAAGGAAAGATAAAATAATCAATATCCTAATTACAATCAAATCATAACAAACAGGAGAGAAATAAGGAAGGGCCCAATGGGCTAAATTAGAACTTATTCCAACAGAAATAAACCATTCCCTCCTTTGTTGCTCCTGTTGTTGGTGATCATAATTCTCTACGGACCACCCAACACAGATAAAATAGAAAAAACTTCAGGGATGGTCCTGATCAGTCCCGCTGGTTTTCAAAGGAAAAGGTGGGATTGGTCATCTCACTGGTGCAAAAACAAAACCAAGTTAGTCTGGGTTTTCTGTGTGTGGCCAAAAATACCTTGGCCACGGCTTGATTGACTAAGTTCATTGATTGTTGCTTCTTTCAATGGATGTGCTTCATAGTCAAGGTTCACAAGAAATTTGCATTGGAAAAAGCAGCATGAGATCGACTCTTAATGCAAAACGTGTATATTCCTGCATTGTTTTTTTTTTTGAAGTAGATTTGAATTGGAAGATTTGGACGAGCTCGATTGCTGATAGTTATGAAATTTGAATTGAACAAATGAAGTTAAATACGGCATTGTCTTCTTGAGTTTTGAACTTTGGGCATAAATTTGAAGAAAAAAAAAAATCAAACTAAATTCTCTTTTAACCTCGTACTTTCTTGCATGATCCCTGATTTTTAAGAAATTTGAATAAATGAAGTTAAACGTGATCATGTCTTGTTGAATTTTGAACTTTGGGCATCAATTTGAATGAAAAGTTCAAATTAAACTTCATGTTGTTTTAATTTTGTTGCTGAGAACAGATTGCTCGTTGAACAGTTGGCCAAAGCAAATCCCATCCATTTGACCTCCAGTGAGAAAATTGCTTTCTGGGTCAATTTGTACAACACATTGATCATGCATGTGGGTGCCCATATGTTTTTTTTATAAATTAGTATTATCACGTTTTCAGAAATACGTTATAGCTTTCTTGTCTCCATTTTAACAGGCTTATTTGGCTTATGGAGTCCCAAAAAGTGACTTGAAACTCTTCTCTTTATTGCAAAAGGTTTGATTCTGATTTTATACCATTCATTTGTCTCTCTTTTCCTTGCTTGAGCTTTTCTTAATTTTGGAATCTTAAAGGGGAAGGGTGATATAAAGATTGTGTGTGATGTGTATTCTCGTTGTCCTAATCTTAATACAATTATGATATTCTGTTATGGTTAAATATTGTCTCCTGAGAATGTGGAGTTGAAAATCAGAACTCGGTTTCATATATTCATCGTTGGCAATTTGGCCTAAACTTCTTGAGAATTCCTAAATTAGGCTAGATCGTTTGTTTCCTATGCTTTAAGACTTCATGGAAAACTTCCTTCTGAATACCATGTCTACTTGCTTGGAAACATCAAATACTGGAAATTTTTCTGTAGTCATGATGAATTAACCATGCTTAAATATATTGAGATCTGCACATTTTTCAATGCATGTGATACATTTGTAAATGATATGCATTACTTTGCCCTAGCACAAACTTCTAACCATTTCTCTTTTTCCTTTTTAATGATGAGGGAGCACCTAAAGCTATACCAGGGGTCAAAAATCAATATAGCATGACTTTTTTTACCATTTCTTTTGGTTACTCTGATTTATATTCAGGCGGCATATACTGTTGGAGGTCATTCTTTCAGTGCAGCTGCAATTGAGTATGTCATTCTGAAGATGAAACCGCCACTTCATAGGCCTCAGATAGTATGTATTTTGGTATCCCTGTTGTACACAAGTCCCAGAATCATTCCATGACTCAGTTTCTGTTAACTGTGTTATCAGGCATTGCTTCTTGCTGTTCAAAAGTGCAAGGTGTCAGAGGAGCAAAGGAAGTTTGCAATTGATAACCATGAGCCTCTAGTGGCTTTTGCTCTCAGCTGCGGAATGCATTCTTCACCTGCGGTAATTTATTGCCTATTTAGATTGAGATGTAGCGTCCGAATTTGCCAAATGATTAAATTTTATTCAATTTGACACTCATTTTCCGACCATGATACGAGAGGCTTGTTTTATGTGGATGTAGTATATTTAACGTGGTATTTGGTCCATTTGTTGCATAATCAATTGAAAAGAGAGACTAGTGAGAGTACTTACTTGACATGTAGGTATTGCCGCTCTCTCAGTCCCTCTCTTCAATGGATTATCCAACAGTGGTAAAAGGTCCAATTCCGTTTAGAAGGATGTGTAACTGTAACGTGTAAATGCAGGTAAGGATTTATACAGCTAAAAACGTGAGGGAAGAGCTTGAAGATGCACAGCGTGACTACATTCGAGCAGCTGTGGGAGTGAGCAACAAGGGGAGATTGTTGGTACCCAAAATGCTTCACTGCTTTGCCAAAAGTTTCGTGGATGATGCAAGTTTGGCTGTGTGGATATCCCATTATCTACCTCCTTCTCAAGCTGCCTTTGTAGAGCAATGCATGTCCCAGAGGCGCCAGAGCTTCCTTGGCTCTCGCAACTGTGCCGTACTTTCCTTTGATTCCCGTTTCCGCTATTTATTCCTCCCCGGAATGGTCACCTCCTCAACCAGTCCTTCTTGAAAGCTGAACTGCAAACTGTATCGCATTTAATCTGCCAAGGACGTTTATTTTCAGAGATGACAAGCTGGAGAACTTGTTTATGCCCCATCGAACTGCAGAATCCTACCCAGATAAAAGAGAGGGGGGAATAAAAAAAAAAACAGAGACGGATGGGGTTAGAATTTGTAGATCATACTTCCATTCACATGGTGGGTTCCTGAGGACTAATAAGATCCTAGGGGATCTCTTTTGTTCTTTGGCCAATAAGGTCCTGTTGGATCTTATCTGAGACGTTAGAATGCAGCACCTTGTGCATTTTTTTTTTCCTTACCCTCATTGTCATCATATCCTGTGTATTATTCAGTAATTCATGCCTTAGGTCTTATTTGCTTCGCTGTACCAATAAATTAATTCTGAATCTTTTTTGTTTTCCAATTAAATCAGCTGTCTTGAGCCCCAGTTATATGCGATTGATTTACTTCAATTTTTTTAGCTCGCTTGAATACCAATTAGTTTTCCGAAAGGGAAAAAAAAAATCATTAGTTCAAAATATTGTGCAGCTCATTTTAGGCTTCCTGTTATAGCACGGGTTCTACTATAATGTAATTTAAAAAAAATGCTAAATTTGTTTTTAAAATTAGTTATGTTAGGAATTGAGTTGGATTGACTTGTATTAGTTTCTATATTTTTCAATATTATTAAATTGATCAATCATTGAATTAATTGAGCTTTTGGCCAACCATAAGTTGATGCCTGGTTCCTGCCATCTAATCCGTTTTTTATTTTAAAAATAATATATTTTATATTTTTTTACATTTTTTTCATCTTAATTTTTTTTACAAAGTATGATAAACAATATATAATACATTAAAAAATAGTTACAATATTTATTTTTTTATATCAACTTTTTGGTTTGAGGACTATGGGATCCCAAATTGAGGGTTTCTCTCATTGTGTTTTGTTGGTTGAAAGAGCTGAACTAAAAATTATTGCTTAAGGGAACTGAATCCCTTCAACTCAATGAACTCGTTGCAGGTAGCTTTCTCAAGAAATTTTAAGTGAGGAAATTGATGGTGCTTTTTATAAGTCATTTTACACAAGAAATTGTAGGATTTCTCTTGCTAGTGATAACCATAGTGCAACGTTGGGGTAACATAGATAATGTTATTGAGATAGATATGTAGTTATACAAGAAAATATAACATTAAAATGATTATATAAGAAGAATAGATGTGATGCTTGTTGAAGAGAAAATAATCCCCTGAATTTGTTTGGACTTATAAAGAAGGCCGTTAGACATGTCAGTGAGAAGGGTAGATCATATAATAAGGAATCATTTGAAAAGAGGCTAGAAAGACTAAAGAAAATCTTGATGGACTCATTGAATGGGACTTTTTGATTCATAATCTATCAAATATTTGATTGCCAATAGAACACAATAGTGTTGTGTGATTCATATAATTAATCTCACTAATGAGATAGTTAGAGGATACTTATATCTAGGACCATAGAGAGTATATATCAAACATAAAAACTACTTTTAAAAGCTCTTTTTTTTAGGTTCATGAATGTACAGTTTGGCATTTATTTTTCATATTTCAAATCACGTGATGAGCAATCAGATTTTGCTATAAAGTCAATTTAATTAAGATTCATTTAATATTTATAACATTAAATTCAGGCAGTTGAGAATAAATTTGGCTCATCTTATTTAAGTTGAATTTCACTGAAGAGTATTTCAGTACGAGCTTCACATCTCTAAAAATCCCTAATTCGCCGTTTTCAATATCATGTGAGGAAGATTTCACTCAAAAATCAATCAGCGCAAGCATCGCCGTTCATAGAAGAGCATCGATTCACCATATTCAAGCTTGTAACTAGAGGTTGGATTTTTCTATTTTGGAGATAGTCCTTCTTCTTGGATGGTATTGTATACTTCTCTTTAACATATGCTTGTTTTTAATTTGTTGATCCTCTTTCTGAAAAAAAAACATGCAAATGGTTTTAAGGGTGTTCTAGTTGATTAAACAGTTTGTATAATCTTCATCGGTTGGAAAAACCCTAATTCATTGCACTTGAGACATTGCTGAGAATCAAATCATCGAGATCATCCATGTCGATCACACAAGGTATATGCTTATATTCTTTATTTGTTTCAATTTTTCTTTCTTGGTAACAATATAAAATTGTCTTGAATTATCATGATGAGAACATTGTGCTCTTTTGCTTTGGAGTATAAGATCTGATCTGATCTTAATCCCTTTTTTTTCAATAAAGTACATGTTCTTTCAATTGTTTCACTTTATAGTTGTGTATTGTTTTTTTACAATGGCAAACTTTAGTGAAAGGCTCATTAGAAAAACTTCTGTGATAGTTTTATAGTTAGTTTCGATCTGTATCTAGTGAGCAAGCCAAGAACAACTCAATGTAATATACCTTGTAGTAAGGAGTAGCTACTTTTTGGTCTTTAGCTTTTGTTTTGAACCTTTGGATTTTGGGGTTTCTCATATTTGAAGTGGTTTGCATGTTATTATATGGCGCATCATGAGAGCAATCTCACAGGTCCAACAAGTTATCATGATGAAACAGGTCAATGGTTAGAAATTTCTTCATACAAGGTTCTCTATTTCGTTACTGAGAAAGTTGATTAAAGGAAGAACATATTTGGATTTTTAGTAATTTCTTATATTGGGTACTATTTTGTAATGGGAGGTATTGATATCCATAATGATATTTCTATTTGTAAAATTTAGCCCTTCATTTATTGGTTAGCAAGTATTTGGTAACATTTGTATTTGTAAAAGAAAATGTGGCGAGAGACTTTGATTTTCCTTCAGTTAGTTAGAAATCATGCAAAAGCATAATGCATCCTTTGACCATCCTCATTTAATTTCCATGCTCTCTTATAACCAATACAGGGGGATATAAGCTTGCAATTACTTACCTATTTTAACTTGTGTTTGGTAGGTTTGAGAGAGTATGATCAGAATAAACAACTATGGAATTTATGTGAAAGACTTGTGGTCGAAATCCCCCGAGAGGGAGAAAGAGTCTGGTACTTTATCCAGGGTCATATTGAGCAGGTACTTTTTTCTGTGTCTCATTGTTGTCAATTTTATAAATCATGGTTGCTCTAGAATTTCACTAAGATATATTTCTTTCCTTCTTACACTTACAAACGATTTTTTTATTTTTAATTTATGCAGCAGAGTCTTTCAGCAAATCAGGAATTCGAACATGAGATCTCACATTTTAATCTCCCTTCTCAAATTCTCTGTAGAGTTATAAACATTCAACTTTTGGTACTGAAATGTCTTATTCATTATTTGTTATTTTACCTTGTGTGTAAAATGTCTTATTCATTATGTTTGTTTACCATGAAATTATTTATTTTGTAGGTTGAACCAACAACAAGTGAAATTTACTTTCAGTTCACTTTGCTTCCGGACATAGAAGTGAGAATTTCTCTGCAGGCATATATAGAATTTTAAGTTACCTATTCTTTTTGTAAATATATCCTCATAACTAAAAAGTGCATTTTATGGGTTTATTCAGTCGGATCCAACAGTTCCAGATCCAATCCCACCTGAAATACAAAAACATGAAGTACACTCATTGTACAAAATATTAACAGCTTCTATCAGTGGCACTTCTGAAGATTCGGCTAGGCAAGAGAGTCCTATTCCTTCATCTGTGATTTCAAGCCAGAGTATGCAGCTAGGCGTACTTGCGACTGCATCACATGCAATCATGACTGGCACTATGTTTATGGTCTATTGCAAACAAAGGTTGAGCCTGTGTACATCTTGATTTGTGCTACACAAAATCATTAGCGGGTAGAATGTAACATGTTTTGATTACTATATCATTCAGGGCTAGCCAGTTTGTTATTCGTTTGAACAAATATCTACAGGCAGTAAACAATAACATACATGTTGGCATGAAGTTCAAGATGAGATTTCAGAGAGAGGACTTGCTTGAGATGAGGTATATCATTGTTAGTTGTTTTAAAGGGTGTCATGTTTCATTCAACATTTGTGTTTTAATGTCGTATGATTCTTTCAATCAGTTCTTTCGGTACCATTATCGGCATCGGGGATTCTTATCCAGATTGGCCGAATTCCAGATGGAGGTCACTGAAGGTCTGACTTTTTTCTTAATTACATATCTAATGTTGCTTTTATTATAACTAACATCATCTTCATTTTAAACATATATGATGTCCTCCTATATTAGGTATACTGGGAAGAACCTGCCACATTTCAAAGACCAGAGAGAGTTTCTGTCTGGGAGATAGAGCTAATTACTTCTTCAGGATTTAGAAGTGTATCTAATCCAATAACAGTTAAGAGCAAAATGTTAAAGCTGGCTCACAATTTGTCTTCAAGTAAGAGAGACTTCAACCTGCATTATTTCTAATGATTTTATAAATCTATTTGTTGGTTTAGCAATAACATGATTATGAAAATCAATTTTGTGCAGAATTGACTTTCAACTCCACTGGTTTGGATGATTCCTCAAGCTTTCTTTTTGAACCTAAAAAGGAGAAGGCCAATAATACATCAGCAGTAAGAAGCTTTTGTAACTGGTTCTGTTGCTGTTTTAACTTTTAAGTAGGCTCTATCAAGTTCCTTTGCAGCCATTTCAATGGCAAATTGGAAGTATAAGGATTGTGTGCTATGTACTTGGCTCTATCAAACTTGTTTATGTTAAGTGTTTTTTTTAAATATGTCAGTATTCTAGAACTGCAGGCTTATGATATTAATGGTTATCTTATGCTTAAGCAATATGTACTCAATAGCTTTACAATGTTTTTGAAGTGGTTCTCTTATGTATTGCACCATCCATTTTAAAGTTTCTGCATAAATGAAATCAATCTTATTCTACTTTTATGGTGTCTTTAACAAATTGATGCCAAAGTAGTATGTATTGAGATGAGTCCTTTGAGCAACAGTACTAAATTTTTCCTACAGTTTGAGGACATTATTCCAAATCCATATATATAGAATTGCGTAAGAGGAATTAGCATTAACATTGACATATAATGAAATGGGTTAAAGGTATATTCAATATCTTGAAGTATTTTTTTCAGATACATTCAACACCCTAAAGTATTTTGTGGTGCACCCATTATCATGAAGTAATTTTTCAAGCGTTTCTAACAATCTAAAATATTTTTTATATCTTGATATTGAATGCACAAAAACATATTTTAGGATTCTAAATGCACCTAAATAAATACTTTAAAGTATTAGATGCACCACAAAATACTTTGTAGTACTAGATATATTTGGAAAAAGACTTTAGATTGTTTCGATGTACTTTAGCTCTAGTAAAATTGATATGCTAATAACATATCTAATGTGCTCCTCGAAAGCACCCAACACAAGATAATAGAGAAAGGGCAAATGGAAAAATGGAAGACAAAAAAAGAAAAAAGAAGCCAATATTGATTTTCTAATGCGATTACATAAAGTTGCCATTGTTAATCAAATGGCTTAAAACTACATCCATAGCGCAGTACTTCCTGACCATATCTTCCACTAAACATTACTTTAGAATTTATCATCAATTAGGTTATTAAGAAATGATTTTTTTGGGGTGAGAATTAACAATCTTTTTCATTAAAAGACATCTCCCCACGTAAAACTTTCAAATAAAAATTGGGCCTAGTCAAAAGTGTTAATTATTCAAATGGTGACAAATTAAGATTGAACTACCAACGGTTGGTTAGATCAAATGATAGACGACTTGTTCCAGCTTAAGCAAGATCTCGAGTTCGAGTCATGGTGTATGTAATAATCACCGTCGGGAGACTCACCCACAATTTCCATGTGCACGACGCGGGTCGGGTCCAGACTAGTCGAAACGAAGCTCCCGTGAACCGAGCAAGAAACTCAAAAAAAAAAAGAGATTGAACTCCACATTCAGAGAAGTGTGAACATTTAATATCTGACTGATCGAGAAGCAAGCTTACAATTTTTTATACAAAAAACTTTTGAAAAGGGGTTGCGTTTACTCACAATCTAAAAGTATGGCAAAATTTTCTTTCCCCACAGGTCATACAAATGTTAGGTAGGGTAAGTGATCAATTACCATCAAACGTTTATTTAAACAAAGAGCTATAATGCCTTATCAAACGCCACAGTAGTGAAAAATTCAAACGCCTTAATATTTAACCTGGATAAGCTAACAGTATATTCAATAAAAAGGATAAATGTAAAGAAGTTATTTTGGGCCCACAGCAAATATTACTTGAACCCAGAAGTTTGTGCATACATAAATCAGTCAACATGAATTAAAATTTCTAGGCACATTCAATGAATATAAACTTATTGCCATTTAATGTTTCTAGAAGCATCCTATTTTAAAAATGTTTTAATATAAAACTCAATTGATTAATTTAAGATGGTAAAAAAAAATTGACCAATTTAAAAAGATAAAAGAAGCTAAATAAATTACTAAAATGATAACACGTGTTACATAATTTTATCATTATATTACGTACCAATGAATAAATCATGCAAATAATTTTAAAAAAATCAATAAATAACTTACCTGCTCATTTTTTCCGTAGATCCAATGCTCTTAAGTATATTTTTAGATGCATTAAGTATTCTAAATTATTTTTCAGTGTATCTAATCTGCTGAAGTAACTGAAGTAACGTACCTAGACTGATACTTCAACTGTTGGAAAACCTTATCTTTCCAATAAAAAACATAAGATTAAGAACACTTTACAAAGAATTTGGGCCTTTGAGGCATGGCAAACGATATTTAATTATCAAATAGCTATTAACGAAAGGGGGGAAACAAAATTCAAGGTCCATCATCACCATCACCTATCAAATTACATATATCTGTACACTCCACCAGGCTGCACAGCGAGCAAAGTGTAATTAAATGGATCAATCAACGGCAGAGTTATAATTAACTTATCATTTTGTAGGTAACCACACTCTTAATTTTTAATTTAAACCATGTTTGCATTGGTGTTGAAAAATCATGTTCAAGCAAATCAAGACAAAACTTTTCTCAATTATTGATCTTGTAAACCGTAAATCATGTAAGAAAAGTATCTTATACTTCTAATCCAAACAGGCACTCAGTACTTACACATTTTTCTTTCTTTATTAAATCTTTTAAAACTTTTTTCTTTTAGTACAATTAGTTAGTGTAACTCTGTTATTACTAACATTTAGCTTTGCACAGTAGCTTACAGTACTAGCAAAGTAAAGTTAAAGATTTATTAAAGAGAAAAAGGAGTTAGGGTACTATGTTAAAAATCGAGAGTATAAATATTTGTAAACTAATTTTCTTCAAAGATAATTAATTACCTAACAGCCATCGATGATGTGTGAATGAAAAGAATTCAATGCATCAAATAGTTAAAGCACTTACCAGTATTGACGAGTTCGAAACCCTCGCTTGAAAACTACCAGAGGTCTGAAAAATGCAGAAGGGCACTATGAGACTTAATTATTTATTACTCGCAAGCAAACATTTAACTGTTTTCTTTAATGTTTGGATGAGCTTTTGGTCAATTTGACTTTGGTAAAAGCAACTTGTAAGCCTAAACGAGACTTTTACCTTTCTTATTGTGAATGAAAATGACCATGAAAAAGAGAAAAGTCTTGAAGTGGATCTACCTTTGATGAAGAAATAAAATTAGTCCAATGAATCCAATAATTTGATGTTTATAAAAATATTCAAAAAAAATTCATAAAAGAATATTTAAAAAATAATTAATTTTATAAAATTATCACATTGTATGTATATGTAATATAAAGATGTACTGTTGTAATAAAATTCATGTCCTTTTTAAGGATGGAAAATACGCATCCAAGTAAGTTTTAGTTTATCAAATTGATTTTTTTTACAAACGCTAATTCAGAGATAAATTACATTACATAATCTAAAATTTGTTCAATCTTATGTTTGCAAAAGTTAAATTGCACAAAAAAAACCGCTTTTGCAATTGCTAATACAAACACACCTTTAGACAAGTAAGAAGAAACTTGACTCCATGTATGATAAATTTTACTCAAATATTTCAACGAAAGATTCACCTTTCAAAAAAGCTCTAATTCACCACATTTAACGTCCTATAAGATTTCACTACATTTACAATATCAAACATAGAATGTGGAGAAGAAACTTGACTCACTCACCTCATTTAAGGTAAATTTTAGTTGAGAACATTTCAACGTAAGATTCACCTTTTAGAAGAACTCTAATTTACCACATTTAACATCCCGTAAGAAAGATTTTCCTCCAAGAACCTTTCAATGTCAATTTTAACCCGTCCCATTTAATGTAAATTCGAGTTAAGAGCCCTTCAGCGTGGGACCCATTTATTAGAGAAAATCAAATTCAACACATTCAACATTTTAAGGAACATTTCACTACATTTACAACATTAAAATTAGACGATTAAGAAAAAACTTAACTCATCCCGTTTAAGATAAATTTCACTGAAGAGCCTTTCAAAGTACAATTTGCCTTTTAGAAAAACTCTAATTCACCACATTCAACATCCCGTATGAAAGATTTCACTATATTAAATTTAGACAGCTGAGAAGAAACTTGATTTGCCCTATTTAAAGTAAATTTCACTCAAGAACATTTTAATGTGAAATTCACCTTTCAGAAAATTCTAATTCAGCTTATTCAACATCCTATAAGGAATATTTCATTACATTTACGACATTAGATTTAGACGCTTGATTAGTAATTTGAATCATCTTATTATAGGTGAATTTCACTCAAGAACATTTCATTGTGAGATTCATCTTTTAAAAAACTCTAATTCAACACATTTAACATCATATAAGAAAGATTTTACTACATTTACAACATTAAACTCAGACAGCTGATAAGAAACTTAATTCATCCCATTTAAAGTGAATTTGACTAAAGAACCTTTCGGTGTGAGATTCATCTATCATAAAAACTCTAAATCACCACATTCAACATTATAAAAGGATGATTTCACTACATTTATAACATTAAATTCAAACGGTTGTAAATAAACTTAACTCAGCCCGTTTAAGATGAATATCACTAAAGAACCTTTCAGTATGAGATTCATCTATCATATAAACTCTAATCCACCACATCCAACATTCTATAAGGATGATTTCACTACACCTACAACAATAAATTAAGATGGTTGAGAAGAAAGTTAACTCACCCCATTTAAAGTGAATTTCACTAAAAGAACCTTTCAACGTGAGATTCATATATCATAGAAACTCTAATTAACCACATTTAACATTATGTAATGATGATTTCACTACATTTACAAAATTAAATTTAAAGTGAATTTCATTCAACAACCTTTCGATGTGAGATTCTCCTTTCAGAAAACCTCTAACCACATTCAACATTCTATAAGTAAGATTTCACTACATTTACAACATTAAAATTAGACGGCTAAGAAGAAATTTGACTTGCCCCCTTTAATGTGAACTCCACTCTAAAACCTTTTAATATGAGGTTCCTTTCTCATATAAACTCTAATTCATTACATTTAACATTCTATGAGGGAGATTGAACTACATTTACAAGATTAAATTCAGACGGCTAAGAAGAAACTTGACTCACCCTATGACTCACCCTATTTAAGGTGAATTTCACTCGAGCCTTTCAGCGTAAAATTTTTATTTTAGAGAAAACTCTAATTCACACATTCAACATCTTATAAGGAAATTTTAACTAAATATACAACATTAAATTTAGACGGTTAAAAAGAAACTTGACTCACCCTATTTAAGATGAATTTCACTCAAAATCTTTCAGTGTGAGATTCACATTTTAGAAAAACCCCATGGAATACCACTAATTCACCGTATTCAAGCTTGTAACTAGGTTTTTAATTGGGCTACTTTGGAGATAATCCTTGACCACGCATGGGATCGCATCGTTCTCTTTAAACGTGTTCTTTTAAATTTGTTGGTCCTCCTTTTTGAACAAATCATGCAAATAGTTTTAAGGCTGTCGTAACTAAATAGATATTCTATGCCATCTTTAGTAGTTTGGAAACCCAAATTCGAGTAGCTAAGTACTACAAATTTGAGATACCACTCACTTCTTTTCTATAAAACCGAAGCTCTAAGTACCAAACATATTTCGCAAAACAAAATAGTGATCAAAGTCTTGATAAGCAGCACAAAAGATGTCATGTTCCCCTGTTTTGTACTGTAAAAAATCTTGCAGAGCTACTCAAAACCTCACATTTCAGTTCAGCTAGGATCATAAATAAAAGCAAACGCAGGCATTCTTTTACTTATTCCCATCCCATCCATTAATTATCTCAGACTCTGTAACGCTTATCATTTCTGTCTTGAGGAGATAAACCCTAAATATTCCACAAGACACCTAAATTAAAGCACAATGCATTGTAGCAAAAGTGGGCTAGAATTCAATTATTTATTTCTAATGAGAATTATCCGATGAGTTTGTATATAGTTATTGCTTCTTCCAATCATCTTCGGCCAAAGAAAAGACTCAGATTCATCATACCTTGTGATACACGCAATTCGTTTGTCAATGACTAGCCTAGCCCATATAGTCACATGTTGACATACGGTAGGATCTTTCAACAAATTTACAAATTCTACAATCTGAAGTTCAATGTTTATCAGTAAATTTAGGGATTTTCAAAGCTTTGTGTTTTTAAATATATGTCTATTCTAATTGTATTTCTGCGGCATTTTTAGATAGAATTTTCTTTAGTTTGATCCAACAAGAAAAATAGCACT
Source organism: Vachellia pachyceras (assembly GCA_025593235.1). NCBI lineage: Eukaryota > Viridiplantae > Streptophyta > Magnoliopsida > Fabales > Fabaceae > Vachellia > Vachellia pachyceras. The sequence continues at coordinate 38,527 of JANTPZ010092326.1, forward strand.
GCTATTTTAGAAATGCAGATTGGTACCTTCTAAAATTAAGAGGGCCTTCACCAGGAGAGCGATCGCCGCCTTGGATGCAAGTGGTGACGCACTTGCTTGTGCAGGATTCTGCTTTTCTGGACTTAGGTCTTTGGATTTTTGCCTTCCGGCAGTCTTCAGGCGACGGACATTCACCCGAAAGTGTCTGAGGTATGTTGGAGAGGGTCTCCGGTTGAGGCGGTTCCTGAGCATAAGCACAAGCAATGGCGGCGGCCGAGCTCACAATACTCACAATACTGATTCTTCTTCCACTCACCGCCGATCGGACCTCCTTGTTGGAGCAACTATTACGATTGGTCCCGCCACATTTAATGGCGGGCATTAAAGGCCGCCACAATCTTGCCCCGTAGATTACCATTATCTTCTACTTGGGCTGATTTTAACTATTTCACGTATATCATCTTCTCTTCTTCGCCATTATCTTCTTAACAACTTGAGTGGCCCACCTTTGTAAAATTTGCGTACGAGATAGGGACGAATTGGACACCGCTCTATGTTTTTTTAAAGCTATTTTCCTATCACACACACACATGAGCTTTCAGATCCTCAACAAAATAAGATATGGTTTGATGGATGAAGATGAAATCTCAAAATAGATCACAGATCAGATAATTTCATGTTTTTTTAAGTATATAGTCATTAACAATTTAAGCTTAAAGTGAGGTTGAACCCATAATTATTTATTTATTTAAACGTTTTAATTCCACAAGAAACTTGCCATACCAATAGCTTGTTTGGAAGTCCGATAAAAAAACTTCTGGAGAGTTCGAGGTAAAATCTAAGTTTTGAGGAATATATTTTGGGAGAATAACATTAACGGATTCTGAGGCAAAACCTAGGTTTAGAAAAAGTGATTGAATTTAGGAAGTTATATAAGAATAACTTTACGGATTTCGAAGTAAAAAGTAAGTAAGAAAAAAAAGAAAAAGATGAAAGAGAAACTTTATTATAAGAGATAGTAAAATTTAACAAGAAAATAATTTTTTAAAACATAGATTATGAAAAAATATGAGTATTTAGACAAAACCTAAATTTTGAGGTAAAACTACTTAGAGCCCGTTGGGAGCCTATTTTAAAACATAAGTTTTGCCAATTTATCACAAGCAAGCCCTAAGTCTAAAATGAGTGAACATTTTCTAACTATTTTTTTAAAAAAAACCATCCCTTAGGATTAGATTTAACGAAAATGGCTAATTTATCCCAATGTGAAGAATCAATGTTAGTGTATCAAAATACTTATGGTCAGATAGGAAAAAAACAATTCTCAAGTCTAAACTGTTCCACACAAAAAAAGCATAAAGCTTTTAGCTTTTGCACCTATGATATCATTTGTTACCATCATTATTTGTTGGGCAAGGTCTTGTAATTTTTTTATTCACTCTTATTTTGAATATCAGTCTGTGAGAGAATAATGTCACCCTTATCTTATGAAATTCATGATTAGCAGGGAAATCTATGACTAATACTTTCATTCAAGGGGGGAAAATCTTAGAGTAAAGTGGGGTTGTATGTTTTAATGTTCAAGTACACTGAATGATACTATTGAAGCATATATCTTATGGTGAAAGATTGTATAGTAGTGTGATTTGTGAATATGAGATTTTTGTATACGATATTAGACCCTTTTGAAACGTGATGGGGGGAAGTGCTTTTACTTAAATTGAGGTCTCGTTTTGCAAAAATGCTGTTGAACGGGTTTTTGGGTTTCCAAGCGTGTTACCAAATAGAGCTATCATTGTAGACTTTATTGTGCTAAATTGGGTTGTGTTTTAGGGTTAGATGTATGAATTAATGCACGATTCATGATTCTTAATACTATAATATGTCACTACTAAGAACCTCAGTGGTTAGCTTTATGTCCAAACCCTAGACAATATCATTATTTCCTTTGGTTAGGATTAGTGCAAGATCTTAGGATACATGAGCCTAAACAAAGTAATTATTTCCCCTTCGATTTCTGCCCTAAAAGTTTACTTGAATCTTTATCTTCATCCTCGCCGAGCTTCATATGTCATAGTCTTAGGGTTTCATTTTTATTCTCGTTGAGCTTCATATTCTTCCTCTGAGCTTCGCCTTCTTCTCACATGTTGCATTTTGGGTCACCGATGGGTTTGTGTTGTACTCCGCTCCCAGTCGCTCCATAGGTTGTTGGTGGTGATTATTTTGGTCTGAGCTCTATATTTTTGGTTTGATTTCGATATTCCTTAGGTTCTATTTCAATTTTATGCTATAATTTGTTTGATTATGCTATTTATTTTCAAAATTTTTGTGGCGGCTTGAGACTATGGCTTTTTGGTGTTATTTGTTTGTTCTTTGTAGCTTCCATTGTTGATCATTATGGGTGTTTCCATTTTGATTTTTATTGTTGATTGTATAGGGTGTTTGTTGTTTGATTTCTTGTTTTATAATGGAGGCTCAAGGAAACGAAAATCCTACTAAGTAGCCTGCATGGGTTGGCGGGTTAGGTGGGCTGTAACATCCTATTTTTAATTACTTAGAAGATTTAATTACATTTAAGAAATAATTATTTATTTAAAAAATTTAATTTTTATTCTCAAATAATACTCATGTTAAATATAAATTGTTATGTAATGATTAAGTCAAAAGATTTTTTCTTTTTTTTTTGGTAAACAAAAGAATTTATCTTAGTGGGAGGCATATGGAAAAATATAATTTCATATGTGGAATTGAAAAAAAATTATATATGGGCCACGTGTCTCACGACATATAGAGATTAACACAAGTAGGGAGTGGTTGGGTAGGCTAAGTAATACGTTAGTATCTAAAAGAGGGGAGAGAGAGAGGGAATAAGCATAACATATAACAATAATAATAATGAGATTCACATTAGCAAGTGGTAGTGTATATATATATATAGAAAAAGCGCTAGGTCAGTGGCTCTCCTCCTCTCTGTGTTTCGGCGGCGTCGACTCCTGCTCCTGTTGGGTATAGAATTTGATTTCGGGATCAATTAGGTAATCAAAATTACTTCCTTTCAATTTACTTCCTTCATGAAAGTTCCTCTAAATAATTTTCTCTTTCTAACAATAATAATATCATTTTGATCAGATAAAAATTTAATATCAGGATTTGGGACAAACACTAAGTTTTGTCAATAACTATCTAATGAAAGGTATATGAGAAATAATTGTTAAGTTTCTATCTTTTGAATCTATGATTTGGATGTTGTTATAACCTAAAGTAATTATTCGATTGAAACAGTATATAATTTATTCTATATAGGTTGATTACATATATTATGATTGAGTTGAATGACTTATAAGTGTTATTGAAAATATTTTTGAGGGTTAATCCGCTTATGATATTGAACAGATTAATAATATATAATTTAACCGTTTTAGACTTGAAACTTTGAATTTCAAATTGAAGATTTTAGTAAGAATGAAATTAACTTGTGTTTTAATTAAATTGTTGGGTGGAGGGGAATGATTAAATGTAGGTCAAATTAAATGAGTCATTATTCCAACACTTTAAATGGATTCAACCAAGTTAATTGTTTAATTTGTATATATTAAATTTGCATATGTATCATTATGAAGATTGATTTGAGTTTGGCTGGTGCTTTCGTGGCTTGAACTTTCAAATATTTTGGAGTTGAGGTGACCGATGTTAATTCATTTAATATGATTTGCATGGATTGTAAGGTATTTTCGATACCTTAATTATATATTACGAATCTTATATCTATTTTTATATGTTCAATTTTAGTGAAGTGGGAAGTATTTTCTTTATATATATAAATGATATGTTTTGCTTAGAGATACATTTGATGAGTTAGTCATAATTTATCTTTATCCGTAACATATTGTGAATTTGTGCATTTGTGAGGAATTGACATATTAGGTGTGTGGAAGTAGTTGGGTGATCTTGTGATGATGGGACTTGTGTAATGTATTGTGAATGTATCCGCGGTTGCCCCACTACTAATCATAGTGGTTGGCTGTATTGTGACTCACACTCAGGTGGGGAGTCGGCCTAGACCCAGGAGGGAGGTCAGGATTTATTGTGACTCACACGCAAGTGGGGAGTCGGCCTAGACCCAGGAGGGAGGCCATGATTTATTGTGACTCACATGTAAGTGGGGAGTCATGATGGAGTAATATGGAGGAATAGGTTGGAGGGATCACTTGTGCATTCTGATTGTATTGAATGGAAAACATTATTTTGTTTGAATATCGTATATTAGCACTGCTTCACTAACTTATAATCCCGTATTGTATATTCTGTGAATTGATTATTGGTTACTAGGACTTTATGTCTCACCCTATCGATATATATTTTTTTCAGGAGAGTAACTTAGTGGTTCGAGGCGTGAAGGGAAGGAGCCAACAGTTTGATAGTAGCTATCACTGTAGGCTTAATAGTTAAGCTATTTTAAGGAGAAATGTACATTGTCAAACTTATAGGGCTTGCATAATTTGATGACACCTTTATGATTATATTGTGAATTTATACTCATTAATAATTTGTCTTGTGGTATGTGTGAAATATTAAGGACTGTTTTGAGGAATATATGGTTAATGGGGTTAATAAAAATTGTTCTAGTTTTGTGATTGATAATGGTGACTTGTGGGCGGATTTTGTGCCCTTAGTCGGAATGATACAGTGAGTTGTGAGTGGTTTGTAGGCTGGGTGTCTTACCCACAACTTGTGTGGCCTGAACCTTGGGGATTTAATAATTAATCATCTTTAAATGTCTGATTTGTTTGGAATTACAAATGGTATCAGAAAGGATTATAAATGGTATCAGAAGGAATAATGAGTTATCTAATTAAAAGGGAATATATTATATTATTAATTGTTTAGGGGGTTACATGGGCCAACCCGCTTCCTGGCAGACTGGAAAATACCAGCTCGCAACCCGTCATTTTAGAACAATTGAAGTTGAAGTTGGAAAAATTAGTATATGGTAAATCATAGATAGCAAATCCAAATATGATTTACAAACTTTGGTTATTAATCATCATTTTGTGCACCACAAATTAGTAAACATTGAAGTTGGAAAAACTATCAGTGCAATCATATTGGATAATCGATTTTAGAAAGATTGTCATCAATTTGTGAAGATCGTCTCTTCTCTAATAAGATTATTAAAGGATTGTTGATTCCGATTATATACCTTTTATGCCTCATATCTATGAAGACATGCAAAGGGCTAATAATGTAATTAAGGACACATTTTAGAGGAAAAAGGAACTATACAAGTCTCACAATGAGATTATTCAAACTTGTTGGGATAAACATTTGAAGAATCAGCTTCATCCAGCAGCATATTTGTTGAACCATGCATTCTTGTATGTTCTTGACTTTGCTAAAAAGCATAGATTAATGATGCAGCAAATCAATATATATCATGATCTTAAAAAATCACTTGAAAGAGTTTCATGTGAGAAGCTAGCAAAAAAACTAGTTTCTCATAAGTACATTTAATTTAATATTTGGATTTACATATCAATAAATATTTAAATCTAAATTAAATGTTATTTACTTTATTATATTGATGAGTGATGGTTGTACTATAGGGGTTCAGTTCTAGAGTTGCAGTAAATTGTTATACATATCCTAATCCAAACTTCTTCCTCTTCTTGTGAAAGAAATTGGAACTTATTTGAAGGTATTCACACTAAGAGAAGAAATATATTAGAGCATCAAAGGTTTAATGATTTAATTTTCACAAACTATGATATGAGGTTAAAGTATAAGTAATATATACTTAACTTATGGATACTTTTATAGTTTTATTAAATATACATTTAATTGATTTTTATATTCTTTTATTCTTTTCACTAAAGGAATACATTGAATATGAGGAATGAAAGCTATGATCCGGTTGATTTATAAACCAACTCATGAATTGATTGTTGGGTGCTTGAAGAAGATCCAACTCCTGAATTTAATAATCAACAAGAGACAAATTTTGAACTCGACTAAATTGTAAGGGATTTCAGAGGTTTATAATTATGTTTTCCACTATTTAAGATTATGTTCTTTCCTTATGAATATAACTATGTTTTTACTTTTTAATATAATTTAACTTATTTATATATATTGGTGATGCAAACATGCGCATCGCGGGGCCCTCATCTTTGGACAATAATCATGAAATTGCTCCTAGTACCTTTGGTTTCTCTCTTGTAACTTCACTCCATAATGTCTCAATACTTGTAGATTTAAATGAAGTTAATGCTAAACTTTTTATCATATATATTAATATTTTATTAGGATGACTGTTTTGAAATTATAAAGAATATTGGATAATAGATAAGTTATAACTATATCATTAGTTCGGTAATTGTTCATAATTGTATTTAGTTATTTACTATTTTTGGAATTTTTAATTTTCGATGGTGTGAATGCGTTGAGATTTTTTTAAAAAAATTATTTCTCATCGGTCTAACTCTTGGATTGACTTCAATGTGTTGAGATTTTTTAAAAAAAACTTATTTCTCATCGGTCTGACTCTTGGGTTGACGTCAATCTGACCCACTAACTCTTGACACACTGCCTTGTCTGTTTCAATGTCCGGTGTTGGTTTAATAATCTTGGTGTTTATAGCTTTGTAAGGTCTTGGTTTGTTTATTCATGTTTTGAATTCTGTAAGTTGCTTATTGGGGTTCACTGCATACTTCTGACATTTTGAGATACACTTGCGTGAACGACCTTTCAGACTTGTTCATTGCTTTGTGTTGTTGGTCACATACTGGCAAGTTTTACAGATCAAATTGAGATGTGCAATAAGTATATAACAGCAATCTTAGTCATACATGAGATTTGAACCTGAAGGGGGAAAAGTAAAAGCACCTCACAACTTGAATCTTGAACCAGCTATTCTAACTTGTAAGGCTATACTTTAAGATTTTACAGGGTAAAGAATAAGGTCAATGTAACTTTGTCATAGTTAAACTAAAAAGCATCCAACTGCAAATATCTTCATTCAAATATGTAACTCTTGTATAAAGGGGAAAAAGCTTTTGTGTGTTTGTGTGTGTGTGAGAGAGAGAGAGAGAGAGAGAGAGATCATTGCATCAAGCTCGCAGATGATAGACAGCCTTGAGTCTCAAATCATTTATTCTGATTTATATCAATACACGTTCCACTAGAAGAACAGATGCGAAGATGGCGAGTTTGAGGGGCGATGGTCTGCAAATAATCTTGAGCATTTTCAAGACTCCATTAGGTCTGCAGTGAACTCAAGTATTTCTTTATCAACACCATTAGAAGCATTCCTTTCCTGGATCAATTCTAAAACCATGCTGCAATCTGTCTTCAATTGTGAGTAAATTTCTTCCAACCGATTAGCGCGACTATAGAGTTCGATCATGCACTCATAATGCTCCATCACAGGTTCTATACCATAATGTTCAGTCATAAGATTGAAGTACTTCTCAGCTTTTTCCAAGTCATTTGTATGAACACAGGCATTTAGAACACCCACAAAAGTGATGGCATCAGGAGCTATATTTCTAATCTCCATCTCTTGGAAAAAGGCAAGAGCTTCATTTCCCATGCCATGTACACCCAAGCTGGTGATCATTGAATTCCAAGAAGCTAGCCCTTTGGTTGGCATCTTATGGAAAACTCTAATGGCGTCTTCTAAGCTACCACACTTACTGTACATGTCTATCAGGGCTGTTCCCATGAAGATCCCAAGATCAAACCCATTCTTGAGAGCAAAATCATGAACCCATTTGCCTAGCTTTAGGCTCCCCATTTCTGTACAAGCTTTAATCAAGCTTACCAATGTGAATTCATTTGGCATTACATTTTCAAGCTGCATTCTTTGGAATAACCTAAAAGCCTCTATTGGTTGCTGGTCTTTTACATACCCATCAATCATTGCCGTCCATGAAACCACATTCTTAGACGGCATTTGCTCGAAAATCCTCCGGGCTTCATCCAGCTGTCCACAATCAGCAAGACCCGAAATCATGGTTGTCCATGAAACCACACTTCTCACACGCATTTTGTCAAACACCTTACACCCACACTCTGTATTTTCACACTTGAGGTAAAGATTCATTAGAGTGTTCTGCAAATATACATCACTTGATAACCCCATTTTGATTGCAAGAGCATGAATCGATTTGCTAAAATCAAGGGCACAAGAAGCTAAGCAAGCGTTTATGACGAAAGGGAATGTGAACTTATCAGGTGTAGGGCCTTGGCATAACATAAGCTTGAAAACACGAAGGGCCTGTTCATGGGAACCATTGATATTATAAGCCCTAATCATGACATTGCAAGTGAACGTATCCGGAACTTTGATCTGATTAAACACTACAGGGGCATAGTTCATATCCCCATAAGAGGAACTAAGGTGAAGAAGCTTTCTGAGAAGCAATTGGTCATGGGAGTGACCAAATCGGATTATTTTCCCATGGATTTGCTTCAGCTGCTTCAAATTGGAACAATTTTGAAGAAAGATAAGAGCCTCCTTTGAGCCAAACTTGAGATTTGAGGTTCTCAAAGGAAGAGTATGTGGGGTGCATGAAAGGAACACGACTTTCATACCCAATTACCATTCAGTATGCCGACATGTGATTTGCAGTTACGATAGCTCAAAAGGCAAAGAATGAACCAATCCTACGAGATAATGGAGGGAATCATCGATGCTTCAGCTTACAAGCCTCTCAGATGAGAATGTGGACCCCGTTCGTCCCTGTAGAATGCAATAATCCATTTATAAGGAAAAATCTAGCAGGTATCTACGTTTATTTTTCACTCATCCGAGTAGACCCAGAAAAATCAGTCTGTGGGGGCATAATTTGTACTTAAAATAAATCTGAATAGGTTTTTATTGACATTGGCTTTATATATTTATTAAATTATATCAATGGTAGAATTTAATAAAATTAAATAAAGTTAATGTACAATTTTAGCAATTCAAACATTTGAAACAATTGACTTTTGAATGATGAAAAATTAAACACAATGTGCATGTTTGGAAAATCTTTTCTCTAACGGTGTATGTAAGTTAAGACAAAAAACATTTCGAAATCTGTAAAAAATATTGAAATTAGTAAAAAGCATCTTGAAATCCGTAAATTCTTCTTAGATTTTGTAAATTTTTTTTAGAATCCGTAACCTCTTTTCTCTCAACGGATTTCTAAAATACGCACAATATTTTAAAATTGTGCGATTTTAGCCAATTCAGCTCAAATTTCTGTAACAAATTGGTCTCTCATTCCTCATTTAAAAAGAGACCATTAGTTTAACAGAATTGTTAAAATAAATTTATTTTTAAAAGATTATTTATACTTTTCCACTCTTTAAAACTCAATCATGTGAACCTAACAAATCTTTTTCATTAAAATTGCACTTTAACCCAATAAATATTAAGAAACTAGGATAAAACATAAAATTATACAAACAATTAAAGTTATAACATAATAATACGAACAATTATATATAAATATTAGAATCATTTATTTATTTTCACTAAACAAAATCTGTATACTTTTTTTTATTCTTTTTTACCGTATTTTCTCAATTATTACTCTTCAATTATAAACTGTCCGATATTTAATATAAGAGTTAGTTAACTTTTTGGAGAGATTAAAGAAGTTAATCAACTTATAATATATATTGTTTTTCTTCAAACTAATTCTCTTAATTTAGAAATTGATATATAATCTAATTATATATATATAAGCATTTCAGAATATATGTTATAATTAAGTGATTTACTTAACTTTTTTTTTTTAAAAAAAGTCAACTGATTTGTCTACTAAATACAAGAAGACTATCTAAGGTTACAACACATAAGATTTTAGGTCATTCTTTTTTTAGGGAGCTAAGTGAAAGTTTTAAAGGGGGAGGGCAAGTAAATATTTTTTGGGCCAATGGGGACAATTGAATCATTTTTTGATGAATAAATGAAATTTTTAGGATCACTTTGCATAATATTCCCTTAACTTATGTGGGCATTTGTCTCACAAGCGTAAACCTATCCCCCCCAGGATGCAGCTGTTGTATGGATACTTTTGTTAATTTAACTACGAAGATAAATTTATCGTAATTAAATTAAGGATTATGTGTAAATTTACCCTGAAATTTTCACTCAGGAGTAAGGTTACCCTAAAAGTTTTGATATTCATATTTTTGCACCTACTAACTTGGCACTCATTGGTTAAAAAAAAAAAAAGAATTTCACTTCACTAGCCAATTAAGAGGGCAAAAAAAAAAAAACAGTTTGTGAACTCAACACTAAACTGTTAACTAACTGTGTTGTCAAATATGTATGTCCTAACTAGTTATAGGATTGATTAACTTTTTTTTTTCACTAAATGAATATCTATATAACTCTAATTTAAAAAGATATAACATGTGATAATACCATTGAGTAATCATTAATACAGAGTGATTAGAGTACTATTAAAAAACAAAAAGTACTATTCAAGCAAAAATATAGAGTAATAGATTTTTGGAAAATTTACCATCAGGTCACAACAAGAAGAATTAATGAATAAAAAGTCCTAAAGATTGACAAAATTACCATCAGATCCCAAATGTTGTTAATGATGTATGGTGTAGTTGTTATTGATAACCAGTGAAGTTATTAAAAAACAACTAGGGAATTCATCACAAAAAGGTCCATTGGGACATTAGGGTTTGTCATTAACAACATCGGAAGCAATATTAACAACCATAGAAGCTATATTAACAACAGTTGCTGCCTTCATTAACAACCTCAGAAGTTGGAGTCCTTGGGACCTCAGAGTTTGTCATGTAGTTGCCATTAACAATCTCATAAGCTATATTAACAACAGTTGTTGCCTCTAATAACAACCTTAGCAGTTATGGTCTGATGATAATTTTGTCAATCTTGCTGAAACCTGATGGTAATTTTATCAATCATTGACATATTTTGTTCATTAATTCTTCTTACTGGGATTTGATAGTAAATTTTCCTAGATTTTTCCTTACTAATGAATGTATAGTTGGCAAGCAATGAAACACCTTAAACATAATGGTTTCAACAGCTTTACATTATTAACCTCTAGAGTGTTGGTTACTGCATGGATAATTTTGGGGCAAAAATACCTTTAATTTAAAATCAATCTAAAATTAACGGTCAATATCTATATTCATTAGTCTACGAGTTATATTGCAATAATTTTGGTGCTTGAAGGATGATATTACTCTAATAAATAATTTAAGATATTTGAAATAAATAATTTAAGATATTTGACGCTACTCATCAAATATTTTAAAAATAAAAGTTCCTTTTAACCCTAAAGATATCTGGCACGTGGGCTTTATGTGCCTTACATGTCCTTAATATAATCATTGCATAACCATTCCATCATTTTTTTTTCAGCTGTGGTTCCTTATGCAAATGCATGAATCATCAAATAAGAGTAACTCCTTGGTCATCTTGGCTCTTAAAGATGCACTGGCAAAGTCCATGACCCTCTTATTTAACCATAACTAGTTATTTAAAAGAGATTATTGGGCTTGTTTGGATAGCACATTGAAAGAACGGACACAGATTCTGAGATAAATATGTTAAATGAATTTTGTCTCGGTAAGAACAGGAATGGATTTTGGTTACCCAAACGGGCTAACCAAACAAGCCTATAGCCCAAACTTCAGTTTGTTTTCTATTATGTTGATGAACAATAAATTTGAAGATGTAAACATTTTATACATAAATATCTATAACCTTCAACTTTTAAGATTTTTATGCTTAATATTAAGATTTTTATGCTTAATACCATAAATCTCATATGAGTTGTGAAGAGTTTCTTATGATTAATGTCATTATATTTACTTTCATTTGTTTGTAACCTTGTGCTTATACTTTAATGATTTGGAGACTGTAAATAAAGGTAATGTATAAGGTATTAATACCTACAATGAAGAGAATGAGAGCCCATCGTTCTCTTCTCCTCCAACTTTCCCTCATCTTATCCATCTGTTTTAATCTTTAGTGTATTCTTTTATTTTTATATGGAACTTATATATGCAATTCAATTATTAAATAGGCAGAATTCAGAAAATATGACAAGGGTCTGTTAAAAGACCTGTGAAGTCACGTAATACAAAAATAAGTTTTAGGAATAAGCAGTCCCTAGTCTATATTCAATCTATATGATCCCACACGTGAGGATGGGTAAGCCTTTTGTAGTTCCCAAAAATAGGCATAACAGACCACCTACTCATCTAGAGTTTCACACACAACACAGCAGTTCAAATAACTCATAGTTGACCCCACCCCAACACACACACACACACACAATATTCTTGATGAGTTCAACACGTTCGATCGAATTGTAATCAGTTCATGAGAGCAATGTCTTTGAAAAGGAATTTAAACCCCCCCCCCCAACCCGGCTCTTCCATATCTATACATACTTTCCTTTTTCACATAACTAAACCCATTATATAGTACATATTTGTACACATTTTTACTGTACCAATGAACAAATTGATTGCGTAATCTTCTTGAAACAGCTATTGGGCAAAAGTGGCCAGCCATTATATGGAATCTCACTTGCGAGAACTGTGTCTGGATGCAATTGATGCTACTGATCAGGTATTCTTCTCTAAGACAGATAGTGCTGGAGCCAAGTAGTTATTCGCTTTGTCAGGCAAGTGAGCAACCTGGGCAATTCAAATACAGCATTTCAGTTTCCAAGCATGCACACCAGATCATAGTTAACTTTTTTTTTTTCCTTTATACTTTTCTTCCCCCACAACCCCCTCCCCCTACTTATATAGAACTGTTGTAAATTTTTGTTTACGTACCAGCTCGTAAAGCTCCCTCCCTTCTTCGGCAACATATTCGTAACATACCTGAAATTTCGAAAACCTTTTAGTTTCTTCTAGTTAAAATTCAGTATAATATCAATACTAATAATCAAGCATGATATACTCACATCAAAGCTTTTGTTTCTAGCGGTCGAATCATGTAGTGCCTTAACACATATATCGGCCACATCAGCACAGCTGATTTCCTAAGAAACACGCAACATTTGGGATTAGTCAAACCAATGAATTTTTTTATTAACATTTGTGGACTTGGTTGAATAAATTTAAAGATTGAAAAGGAAGCTTGAATATAATAACAATCGTTTTACATTTAATCAATCCCAGCCATTACATAAAAGAAACCGTCTCCTTGATCCTGCACAAGATGCATCAAAAACTCGCTAGACACTAAGTGACTCATACTACCGTTGAAGTATCTCTTATCGACTAATAAATTCTTCCCTCTTCATTTAGCATAATGGTCAGATCTGAATCAATCAGATCTAAGTAGTTTTATCTAGGTAATTAATTATGCTGAATTACTAGATTTATTTCTTATGTTTATCCCTTTTTTGCGGAGCCTAGGATCTTGGCTGACCATATAATGAAATCTTTCATTGGAAAGCAACATACCTGTTTTAATTAGATCAAATAAAGAGTATAACTTCCGGGAACTAATTTGCTGAGTCAGGGTCCTGACCCTGACTCAACACTAATGCATGGGTCATATAATATTCTTATGTTATACTCTTTTTCAAATAAATGAATGCATGAATGAAAAGGAACTAATTTGCAATGATAGTTGATAATCAAAAAGCAAAAAAAAAAAAAAAAATCAACAAACCTGAGATATTCTGTTTCCTTGGTCAAATATTAGAGCACGCTGACCACCAGGCTCTTCCTGCAGTGTTTCAGAAGCTAGCAATTACTAACTAGTTAAGAGAACACTAATTATTTACAACAACATCCTCCTTATTCAGAAAAATTATTTGCCACACGGGGAATGGTTTTATGTTTACCACGTGTTTCATTATTTCTTTCGGAAGTGTGGGGTGGGGGATGGAATTCACCATCCACCAACCTAACCTTATCTAAACCATGAACCAATAAACAATTAATTATTTTTCAAACTATCTACTGTATTGGGGTGAACAAACAGACACCACGAACACTTAGAGGCGGCTATGTCAACCATTTCTGGATGAGCAATGGAAGATGATGGTGAGCCACGCATTCTCATGAGTCAGCACATAAGATGGAAGCTTAACACAGAACATGGCAGCACAGATGGCCGGCATTGAGTCCTGGATTAGTGTGGCCTTTTGACTACATTGAGGGTTGAGGGCGTGCCTCTTTTCTTATTGGCCAAATTTTGAATCATCAAAAGATACAAATCACTAGTACTGATACCATGTACAGTTTGAAATGTTTATTCTGATTTATCTTGTTTGGCCAAAAAAATCATCTTATCTATGGATATACTTGGTACATATAAAGGAGATAGCTGAGTCTAGAAATCAAACAACCAATCTCATAAATCAAGGAAGAAAACAAGGAAAAATAAATACTAAAGATTAACTCTGGTTCTTAATATAAGAGCAAGTTGACTTTTGCTGGTAAAATTAAGGAAGTTAAATACTTTTTTTTTGCCAAAAAGGAAGTTTAAATACAATACTTCAAAGTATTTATTTATACATGTAATTAGATCATATGTTAGTTTATACACAAGATAAATTATTTTGGAGAAAAAATCATAACTATAAATAATTTTAAGTAACGCATTTAACTTCCTTAATTTCCCCAACAAAAGTCAACCAACTCTTATATTAAGAATTAAGAGGTACTAAATACATGAAAGAAGTAACACAGAAATAAACTAGCTATGATGCTTAAATCACGTCATAAACAAAGGACAACCAAAAGTAAATAAGATCATAACAATCCCATAATTACGAGATTCTTAAAGATACAATAGAGTTCCTGACATGATTAGCATGTTGCTAGCTACTAGCTCTAACAACCATGTGACCCTAAGTCACTGTGAGTGTCTATATTAGTACCCCTGCCTCCTAGAATAATTGTCAATTAAAGTTCCCTGCTCTGCAATTGAAAATTTACCTTTAGGGGGCCAGGACGAATTATTGTGTATCCAAGGCCAGATCTTCTCAATGAATCTTCCCCAGCCTGCTGAAATCCGAAAAATTGACTTCATCATACGAGTAAAATATAAAGCATATTGCATATTTAAAAAAAAATTAAAGAAACAAAACGAAATAATGGGTCCTACCTTCTTGGCTTTAAGAACTTGCTCCCTTCTTGAACTTTCAATTCCCTTTCCAGAACATGATATTAGAACAAAATCTGTTTCTTGCCCAGTCTACGGTATATCTCCAGGTAAAACACACCAGGTTAATTAGTTTTGTTAACAAACAAACGTGCAGATTAAAAAATTAATCATCCAGATGCATCATCAAGCAGAGTCAAAAATATTTCTCCCTCTCAATGTTTTGAATTTTTATGAAGGGCATCAAGAAAAGCTTAACGTTTATAAGCATGCTAGAAATGATAGAATGTATGCTATGAATTACAATTCATACTCACTAGGCAGCACCATAATAGATAAAACCATTTCCAGAATTTTTAACTCATGATAACCATGATATAATCCACTCAAGAACTTGCACTAAAATATACATATAGCTCAATATGCAAGAGAGGCTTGATTAGAGATTGCTGGGGGAGTAGGAGAACCATGTGCTGTGAAGTAATAGATATAAAGATGGAGAGAGTCATATAACCGCCTTTCAGCCCATAAAAAGGCATCATTTTCTCTAGAGAGTACAGATAAACATTCAAATGCATAAAAAAAAAATTTGACTTTTGTGAAAATAAATGAAGGAGGGAGGGGAAGTCAATTATATATAACATTATGCAAAATAATATGTGATATGATAATAAATGAATTCAAAGATGCCCAAAACAATCACAATTTGTAAGACATATCATCCAAAAAAAGGGAAAACCGAAAAACCACACCCTCCTTGAGATATTGATATCTGAGATTTAGTCGTTTTAATTCAACTTCGATTGGCAACTAATATGAATTAGCTCTGCTATTAGCATGGACATATGGACTCAATGATCTTGTAATTCGCAATAAATGACTACTAGACAAACATCTTATCAACATTATGGCTGTTTATGCCACATCAAAAGGAATCTGCAGATGAGCACTTACAGGCAAGGCTTTTATATATTCAAATATAAGCTTAAAGCTTCTCAAATCTTGACCCTTTGCCGTAGGTACATCATCAACAGGCCTCTGCAACAACAGAAATATAGTATGATCACACTGTGAATATAAGGGGGAATAAACATTACTATTGAAAAATGTAAAAAAATTGAGAAATATATCATGTCATTGATGTCAATTATTAAATAATGCAGTAAGATCTGTAAAAATGATTTAAATAGAAATAAGCACAGTAAACTTTAACAAAGGAAATTGTATGAAAAGGATAGCAGAGTAATGGCCTCTATTTTGGAGGTTTACCAAACATGAAGCCAAGTTGCATCTACTATCTAGTCATCTAAGTTTGACCACGATGCTTTAAGATAGACTTAGCAAGGAAAGACCTTAGAGACAAACTCCTTTAGCAAGGCATTACAAATTCAGAATTTCGCAACCTAGTTTTATTGGGAGAGAGGCCCTAGGTAATCACTGCAATTAAGCAAAGGAGAAACAACAAATGAAACTGCTGCTGATGTGCAATGAAAAACTGGCTATGTAGACTGTAACCAGTGAGGGTTTTTTTTCCTTTTCTATTTTTGGGGGAACAAACTACAACTAGTGAGTTGCTTCGGTAGGTTGGAGTATATGGTCATTTGTGCTGAGCCTGGCCCATGATCAATAGATCAGTAGCTTACATAAACACGTAGATCCAATGAAATATAAGTAGAAAGTTTACTATGCACTGTGCTCCATACATTCCATCTCTCCTACTTCCAATCGTGGTATTAACGCGATGCCTGATCCACAAATAAGTTTATTTCACCAAAAAAAAAATGTGTAAAAGTTCAGATTTCCCCCATCACAACAGGGTACATCATCACTCATGTTGGGTTAGGCCCATGACCAGTAGCCCAGTAGTCATT
>JANTPZ010092327.1:0-36190 GCA_025593235.1 Vachellia pachyceras
ACTATTGTAAACATAATATCAGAGGGAGAGTCCATCCTAAAAGACTAGTAATAAGCTCCTTTACGAGACTCGTAGCATACCATCGTGAAGATGGCATCCCCTTTCGGCACACTTTCAAACATATCTTCTGCCATTTGTTCCACTCCTGCAAGATAAGACGCAATGTTTTGGATGGAATTATAAACAGTTATCTGCAAACAACTCAAAATTTGAATAACATGCGAAATCTGGGTGTTGCTTTTAAATTTAAATAAGAATTGGGTCATGTTAGAATTAGAAAGTGATTAAGATCTTACCAGGATGAGGAGGAGCAGTGCGTTTGACATGTGGTATAAATGCCACCTAAACAAGTAGTTCATGCACAATTGAGTTTATATTAAGCGTGATGTTGCAGGGTTCTTTTCCTCCACTGTTACTGTATGGAAGTCACTTGTAAAAGAAATTAAAAGTTTATTCCTGTATACAAGTTAACGGCAATTTAATTTTTTTTTATTTCTATTTAATTTCTATTGTTAAGAGAGTAAGACTTGTAAATGTAGATAGAGATAAAATTTTAATAAGGGCAAATGTGCAAAATTTGATCAATTTAATACATTTCTTGGTATGGGGAGAAAGATGTATAAGTGATTCACACACACACACAGAGGAAGGGAGTGTTATTTTTACCAATGTGATCCATTGCAGGCATAAGGAGATTTTGGAGAATGGATGTAAGACATTCTCCCTCCTATGGTTTTTTAAAAGAAACAACTATCAAATCAAATAGGATAAGCTTTAATTTATTCCCCCTCTTATGATTTTTAAAAGAAAAAACTATCACTTGACAAATTTCAATTAAAATTAGTTAAAAACTATAAATATGTAATAAATATATTTTTTTAAAGTATACACTTATTCATGGAGAGAATGATAAAGAGAATGAATAGGAAAGAGATGAAAGAGAATGAGTATATAGAAGATATAAGAAATATGCATAATTTGTTGGAGTATAAATGGAACAAGTGTATTGAATTGTTATCAAGAAAAACAACTTATTGCATATAAAAAGGATCAATATATGATGAACCATAAAAGCCTTCATTCTCCCTAACCTAAATTTTCTCTCATATTACTCCGTAGCTTCCATTGCCATGTTCTTCAAATCCGAGCGTCACCATCCACCACTCAGAGAGTAGCACCACCCTCCTTATGGCCCGTTTGGTATGCATAATTTATTTTGATGGATATAGAAATAGATATGTATATGGAACTAAAAATGGAAATGGATATGAAAATGGAGTTTAAAAATATGTTTGGTATGCTATGGAAACGAGACATGGATTTTTATATGAAAAGACCTAAAAGTTCTTCAAAATTCAAAAAAATCTTTTTTTTATTTTTTAGATTTAAAATGAATTCAATGCATTTTTGTCAAATTCTACACCTTACCTCATAGAATTGATTCCATACATTTTGATTGAATTGGCTTCCACGTATAAGCCAATTCCATAGTATCAAACAAACTCTGCCATGGAAATGATTTCTATTTCTATATCTACCCACCCTAATTCTATGGTATCAAACAAGACATTAGTTTTCTTTTTTCTAATTTAGAAATAAAGAGAAGATGCATATGATAACAAGTTTAGAGGAAACTATGGACTTACATTAGTAGGAACAGAGCAACACCAGCCTCCTTGGTTTGAAATTGGGTTAATACTATCTTACTCCTTACACTATCATGATTAGTATTGTACTGTAAGGACATGAACCTAAAATGTTTAAAGGTGGAGGATCCCGCAGAAGAAAACAGAGTGCAAGGAAGTTCTATTGGCATCGCAAAAACAGAGCCTAGTGGAACAAGAGAAGACGAAAGCCAATTGGATCAGTTATTGGCTATATCATCACAAGCTGGTCAGACCAAAAAGAGTAATACAAACATAACTCAAGGATTAATTAAGAGCAATTGTCATTTCTGCAGTGACCCGTAGGCATTAATGAGAGCAGTAAACATTGGAGCTGGATTTTGAGGCGCCACTTTTACTGCTATGGAAAGGAAGAAACACATTATCGTCAATTTCCTCAACTTCGGTGATGACATTATAAATCTGAAACATATTCTCGCCAGTCTCATAAAC
Organism: Vachellia pachyceras; assembly: GCA_025593235.1. Classification (NCBI taxonomy): domain Eukaryota; kingdom Viridiplantae; phylum Streptophyta; class Magnoliopsida; order Fabales; family Fabaceae; genus Vachellia; species Vachellia pachyceras. Next base: position 2,118 of record JANTPZ010092327.1, read on the forward strand.
TCATCACGAGCGGGAGATATCCTCGGTCTTCTTTGCAACGCAAAAAAGCTTGTGGATGCTGTGATCAAGCTCCTATCATCAGTTTGATCGTTCATTCTAATTATTGATGGACTTGCAGTCTTAGCTCTGACGACGACCTGCAAGCTTCTTCCTCTTGAAGACGAAGAAGATGAAGAAGGAGGAGGAGAAGGAGAAGGAACATTGAAATAGTCCCTTTCCCAGTTATCCAGAATCAATTTCTTCGCACAATACACATGGTAGCAATAGTTTCCACAAGACGACACGTAGAACCACCCTCTGATGAACGGTTCCTGCCTCTTGCATTCTATACACTCGAAGTTGGAGGGCACTGTGTCCTTAAGAATCAGATTCATCCTATTATAACGATCACATATGGTGCTCTCCAGGTTCAAGCAACAAGGGTGAAAGTAAAGCCAGTAGCTGCTTTTGGATAGAACGAAATATCGATATAGGAACCCTTGAACGTCCCTCCGGCAAGCATGGCACAGTCGGTGTCTCCGTCCAGCGGGAGGTACACAGAGGAACTTGAATCTGCAGTCAGTACCCGTGAATGGATGAGTTCTGGGTGGGTCTGTAGGGCGAGCCTTGAAACAAACCTCGTGAAGGACGAAACGAGGATTCTTTTCACTTTGGTACTTCGGACCAAATCCTAGTTCTTTGCATCCACTGCACTCAAACGGCTTTTGATCGTCACTTTTCAGCCTCATTGGATGGCGATGACATGGGTGATCCATATTTTGTCTCTACGGAATCAATTCCTATTCAACCTTGAGACTTTCATCTGCTTGTTGAAGAGCTTATATGTAGAGTTGTTTCTGGTCAACCCTTGGCTTCTTGCGCTTATCTCTTTTCATACTGTTCGTTGCTCGGTACCTTTCTCAATCTGTCAGTTTACACCTATTCAATCTTTTATTATTTTATTACGCGTTTTAAAAATACCAAGTTTCTTCGTACACACACCAGCTCTGCCCAGCTCAGTTGACTTCTTTTAATATTAAGAGAAGTTTAATATATTACATATAAGTATTTATTAATGTGTAATATTAGATTATATATCAATTTATTAATCATATAAATTAATTTAAAAATAATAAATATAAATAATTTAAAATAATAGATTTAATTTAATTTCCAAAAAAAAACGTTGGACACGGTATAAATAAACTACTCCGATAGCATTATTAGATGTCGCTTCTAATCAAATTATATAATACTTCTTAATTGATATGTGCCATTTGATACTCCTTACCAATCTTATTATTATTATAAGTCTTATCTACCCATGTCATTGAAACTACACAAAGGTGGTTGAGTCATTAATTTTGCTTTAAAAATTTAAATAAGTAAATGTATTATTCCATTAAAGCTTGTAAGGAAAAATATTATTTTAATTAATAAATATAATAAATTAAAAATAAATGAAATTTATTATTATAAAATTGATTAAGAATATATAATTATAAATAAAAATATATTATAATAATTAAATATTTTAAAAATATATTATTATAAATAAAATACATATTTTTAAAAAGAAACAATAAGTAAAAGCATATTATTATTATAAAAGTAGTTTACAATGTAGGTATATTATTATAAATAAAAAATATTATTATATATAAAAAGTATTATTCCATTTCAATATATTTTTTATTTATTATAAATAAAAGTATTACTGCATTAATTAAAATTAATGTGTAATTAAATATATTATTCTATAATTAATTAAAAATAAAAATTCTATAATTAAGAAAATATAATAAATATTAATTAATTATTTAAAGAATATATCATTGTAAAAACAATATATCATTAAACTTAGAATAAAAATATAACTATAAATAAAAAATTATTCCATTTTAAATTATAATATTGACTTATTTTAAATAAAATATTGGTGCATTGAATAGAGTAATGTGTGAATTAATATAAAAATTAATTTATATGAACTATAAATAAAAATATTAATTAATATTTAAGATTCTTAAGATAGTACATTATTATCATTACTTCCATTTCCTCCCCTCCTCAAGCAAATAATAGATAATTAAAAATACCCTCCCTTCAACCAAACCAAACAAGATTATTCCCTTCCCTATCATTTCCTATCATTATCTACCTTCAAACCAAAAACACCATAAATTTATCCTCCATTTCCCTCTACTTCTTTATCTTAACAACTGCATTAATTTTAAACGATTGGGATTTAATAAGATATGTTGTTCCTAACTACTCTCATGTTTGACAATTTGATATTTCCCATTATTTCATGGGTTTATATATTTTAATGAGTTTTTGACACTTTTAATTGGGCAAATTTGAGCTTACTTGTGCTTAATCGTGTCATAGGGTATTTTAAGAATGTCAGTGCTTAATAGTATATTTTTTATTGAATTTTAATTCTCACTATTTTATTTCCTTGAATATGTTTATGATATTAATGTGGCATTATTTTTACGTGAACATTTGAGCACAACTTGCATCAATTGGGAAATTCAAATCCCAGAGACCTTGTCATTAAGGGGACATTGGAGACTAATATTGATCATATATAGGGCCAAAAATACACAAGAGAGAAGAGATTAATTGTTAGGACACACATGGAATTTTCCATTTTATCTTGGAAAATCACATTAGGGTCCCAGACAAGGAAAACAATATCTAATACATTTTTGGGAACTTAATTCTTCAACGGGCACATAAGTCCAGACAAAAACCATTTCGAAATCTGTAAAAATATTTCGAAATTCATAAAAAACCATCTTGAAATCCGTGAAACCATATCGAAATCCATAAAATACCTCAAAATTTGTAAACTCCTTTCTCCCAACGGAATTTCAAACACACACAATAATATAATAAGTGAAAGTGATATCATTGATAAGTTTCAAGACTATTCCTACATTAATTTTCTTTAGTTAATAACTTGAAAAAGATTGTATTCCCTAGTAGTCCTTAGCCCTCCAATCCAACTTGAGATTATCACCCTTCTCATAAACCTAAATTCCTGTATATGTCATTCTTGATCTCATTATTTTAATCCATTTGTTTTTGTCTTCTCTTCCACGTGGATTAATACAACACAATCCATCGTAATCAACCATTTGAAATTTATAATATGAAGTTACTTCAATTATTTTTCATGACATGACAATAATGACACAATCTTATGAGTTGTAATTAGCAACCTCGTACCCAGCAGTTTTTGACACATCGAGCTTCGGGATCGTTTAATTTCTTGTGAAAGCTAGGCCTCATTTGAAGCTAGAATGGGTCCGTTTGGAATCCTGAGAATTACATTTACGAAAGTTGAGATAAATTTATAAAGGAGATTATCTTGTTTTGCAGAAAAACACTATTGAACATGTGTTTGGATCATATAAACGCTGAGCCAAACAAACACATTGTTTTTTATAGATACAAAGTCGAAATTAAAAAAGAAATCAATCTGGACTGACACCTAAAATTTAAAGGTGGAGGATCCCACGTAATAAGAAAACAAAGGGAATGAGGTTTGTCACAGTTGGTTAAGGTCTTTCCACCCCGATTATAAGGGTGTGTGTTCGAACCCTCTAACCGACGGGGAGACCTTATTGGTAGGCGATCTTGTAAGTCCCTTGTAAGCGTTCAAAGAGCCCTGGGGCCGTGCCCTGACCTTGGTGGGGGACTGGTGTCAAACCCACCTAAACCTTTTTGTATAAAAAAGAAAAAGAAAACAAAAGGAACGAAAGTTTTATTATATAGCATAAACGGAGCGAAAGTACAACCAAGTGCCAAGATCATACGAAGCCAATTGCCAGAAACTTTGATCAATTATTGGCTATGACAAGTTCATCAGACAAAAAAAAAAAGGAGTAATACAAACATATCCCAAGATCACAAGCAAAATAAAAATACCATCATGTATAAGAAAAATCGGGTAAAAATACCACCTTTAAAATTTTATTTGTAAAAAACCCTGAATTCAAGTAACAGTGATTTATGGAAAAACATTGTTGAACGTGAGTTTGAACCTTACAAACGCTCAATCATACAAGCACAATGTTTTTTATATATACAAAGTCAAAATTAAAAAGGAAATCAATCTGGACTGAAACCTAAAATTTAAAGATGAAGGATCCCGCATAATAAGAAAACAAAGGGAAAGAAAGTTTTGTTAATATAGCATAAACGGTGCGAAAATACAACCAAGAAGATCACACGAAGCCAATTGGCAGAAACTTTGATCAATTATTGGCTGTCACAAGTTCGTCAGACCAAAAAAAAAAAGAGTAATACAAACATATCCCATGTATTACGAGCAAAATGAAAATACCATCATGTATAAGAAAAATCGGGTAAAAATTCCACCTTTAAAATTTTATTTGTTAAAAAAACCCGAATTCAAGTAACAGTAATTTCTGCATATGAAATCAATAATTTCTAAATATAAAAACATATCGGGTTTTTTTACCAATAAAACATTTAAGCAAATTTTTTCTCCGATTTTATTTTGTGCGCGTGTGTGTATCATAGAATGGATCGAACGTTTAATTGAGCAAGTTTTCAGCGAGAGCAGCAAAAAGTAGAGTTGGATTTCCGAATAGAACTGATACTAAAACGCTGAAACCTACTTTGGCCATTTTGATGAACACTCGAGCGAAAGATGATGCCGCCGGCGGCCTCGACGAGCCTCTTCTTGCTAAGGCCAAAGAACTTGATGATGAGCTTCTGTGACTCTGCACGCTCCTGCTTCTTGATGAGCTTCCACTCTCATCTCTGAACACGCTTCTTCCCCTCGAAGACGACGAAGAAGAAGATGAAGAAGAACAAGAATAAGAAGAAACATTGAAATAGCCTCTTTGCCAGTTATCCAGAATTATTTTCTTCACACAATGGACATGGTAGCAATAGGTTCCACAAGAGGACACGTAGGATCACCCTCTGAAAGGCCCTTTGGCCATTACGTTTAGATCCTTCTTCTCGCATTTCACACACCTGGAGGGCATTTGGTCCTTAAGAATCAGCGTCATTCTCCCATAAGGATCAGACATGGTGCTCTTAAGGTTCATGCAACAAGGGTGCAAGTCAAGTTTGTGTTTGTACTTGTCATGATACACGAACCCTCGGACGTCTCTCCCACAAGCATCGCAGAGCCTGCGGTTCGGCCCGCCAGGAGGTTCCCAGAGGAACTGGAATCTGCAGCTACCCATCAACGGGTGGACTCTGGATCGGTCCTCAGGGCGAGCTTTGAAACAGTCCTCGTGAAGGACAAAGTGACAGTTCTTTACACATTGGTACCTTGAACCAAAACCTAGTTCTTTGCATCCACTGCAATCAAATGGCCTTCCTTCTTCACGATTCAGCCTCAGTGGGTGGCGATGCCATGGGTGGTTCATTTTCTTTCTAATATGTGTATCACTTTAACTTGAGACTTCGTTGTGGTTCTTGAGGAGCTTATATAGAGTTATTTCTGGTCAACCTTAAATAGCTTCTTGAGCTAGTCATCTCTCTTTTCATATACTAGTGTTATGGGCCATGCAGACACAGCATCCAGAGACACGGAAAGCAAGGCCCAAACCCGTGATGCAACTGGAAGGGATCTACGTCGCAGCACACGTGAAAGGCGCGCTACATGGAAACTGAAGGAATAAAAGGAGAAAGGCGTGAACTAAGAGGGGGAGGATAGTGATAGGTGTTCTCTCTCCCTAACCCCAATTGTCTGTAATTCTTGGGACCCCGTGTGGGGGCCTCACTTTCTTTCTTTCTAGTCTTCCTTTCTTTCTTCCCTTCCCATTCTGACAGTGTAACGAAACACTACGGTTACGAGTGCGGTTGGACGTTCGGACAAATCTTGCATAATAGAAACATCATTCAGTGGAGTAGCCATTATTCTTTTCTGTTCATAACAAATTGGTGCTCTCGTTGAGAGGGATAGAGGATGGCCGAAGCAACCAGATTCAAGGACCTACAACAAGACGTCAAGCAGCTGAGCGAGCAAATGAAACAGAAGGACACGGCTACTGAAGAAAGGCTGGGGAAGGTTACAGACAACACTAACTCTCAGCTGGATAGAATCGAGGCAGCTATCGAAGCACTCGCACGAGCCCCAGACACTCGGTTGGATAAGGTAGAGCTCGCCCTTAGCGAACTGATGAAGGATCGAAGGGCCCAGAACGAGACCATGGCGCATCTGCGTCAAATGATAATCCCCGGAACGGCAAGTAACGACGGGGGCAAACCCATTCATACCAGCGACGGACCCCACCAACCCCATTTTACGAAACAGGTAAGGATTGACTTCCCAAAATTCGATGGAACGGATCCCTCCAACTGGATATTCCGCGCCGAGCAGTATTTTGCGTATTACGAGACCCCGGAGCATCACAAAGTGGTACTGGCGGCCATCAACCTGTAAGGCGATGTGGTACCGTGGTTCCAGATGCTGCAGAAGGCTCGCACCATTTATGACTGGACTTCACTTACCCGAGCAGTGGAAGGGGAATATGGACCCTCATTGCTGGAACAACCACATTCCAGATTATTCAACCTGACGCAGACCGGGGGCATCGATGAATACTGCAGGCAGTTCATGACCCTTGCTAACAGGACAGAGGGTCTATCTGATGAGGCCAGGGTGGATTGCTTCACGAGTGGGTTACGGCCGGAAGTCAAACGTGAGGTGGTGTCGAGACATCCTCACAATCTACAGAAGGCAGTGGAGTTGGCAAGATTGTATAATACAGGGGATGCGTCCTTGGGAGTGCAGAAGTCGAGACCCTACCACAACCCTGCAGGGATCGGGCCGAAAACCATGGGAAGCCCAATGACATTGAACTCGGGAGCGAAACAGGGATTACCTCCCTTATTGGCAACACCGAGTGTGAGACCCGTGAATAGCATCAAGAAGATGACACCGGCCGAAATGATGATTCGAAGGGAGAAGGGATTATGTTATACATGCGATGCCAAATTTACGCCCACCCACCGGTGCCCGAATAAACAATACATGATGATTAGGTGCGAAGGGGAGGACGGGAATGAGGATGAAGTGGCCCCAGAGATTAATGCGGAAGAAGAGGAGATGACCATCCATCATCTATCCCTACACGCATACCTTGGAGCTCCAAGGAAGGCTACAATACGATTTTTTGGAATAATCGGAGGAACACAGGTTCAGATATTACTAGACGGGGGTAGCTCGGACAGTTTTATACACCCGCGAATTGCACAACATTTGAATTTACCTATTGAGCCTGCAAGGAACGTGAGAGTGATCATCGGAGATGGGAATGCTATGAAGGGAGAGGGAAGAGTTTGAAGTGTTACGGTACGAGTGCAGGGTCATTCAATAGAGTTCCCTGCTTATGTCCTGCCAGTTGCTGGGTCTGATATAGTCTTGGGGGCTTCTTGGTTAGCAACACTGGGCCCTCATGTAGCTAATTACACCATTGGGGAATCCTACATCAAGTTTTACAACCAAAACGCCTTTGTTACGCTTAAGGGTACTAATCGTGTCGTCATATCATCGGCCGAATACCATCAACTTCAACGGCTGGTGCATACGAGTTCTATATCAGAGTGTTACGTGTTGCAGAAGGAAGAAATAGAAGATGAAATGCTCATAAAAGAAACAACACCGGGGGAGTTACAAGGTATCGTTCAGAAACATAGTGGGGTCTTTGAAAAGCACCACGGGCTACCCCCAGTGCGAGAGCATGAACACAGCATCATTTTGACAGAGGGAGCCGGACCCGTGAAGGTGCGACCATACCGTTATCCTTTTGTCCAGAAGAATGAAATAGAAAGGATGGTGTCGGAATTACTAGAAGAAGGGTTAATCCAACCCAGCACAAGCCCCTTCTCGGCCCCCGTGATACTGGTTAAAAAAAGGGACGGCACATGGAGATTTTGTGTGGACTATAGAGCCCTGAATGCTGTCACCGTTAAGGATTCATTTTCGATGCCCACTGTTGATGAACTTTTGGATGAACTGGGTGGCTCACGGTTCTACACTAAACTTGACCTGCGATCAGGATATCACCAGGTGTGAATGAAGCAGGAAGACAGAGCAAAAACGGCATTCAGGACCCACCAAGGACTATACGAGTGGTTGGTGATGCCCTTCGGCCTCTCGAATGCTCCCGCCACGTTCCAAGCCCTCATGAACTCGGTATTCCAACCCTTTCTGCGTAAATTTGTCCTGATCTTTTTTGATGATATCTTAGTTTACAGTTCGACATGGCAACAACACTTGAGTCACGTTGAAACGGTATTGGAAACCATGGAGGCCCATCGGCTGTTCGCAAAGGAGACAAAATGTTCCTTTGGGAAGACACGAGTGGAGTATTTGGGTCATGTAATTTCAGGAGAGGGGGTGGCCATGGATCTGATGAAGGTGGCTGCAGTGGAAGAATGGCCAGTGCCCCAGAACGTGAAACAGCTACGGGGATTTCTGGGTCTATCTGGCTACTACCGAAGATTCATCAGAAATTATGCACGCCTAGCGAGTCCATTGACCAAGTTACTACAGAAAGACAGCTTTACGTGGACTACTGAAACCCAATCCGCATTCGACGAGCTCAAGAAGACGCTAATTCGAGCACCCATCTTGGTCTTGCCTGACTTCTCTAAGACCTTTATCCTTGAAACTGATGCTTCGGGGATTGGAATAGGGGCAGTGTTGGGACAGGGAGGGCACCCAATAGCATTCTTCTCTAAACAAATCTCCCCACGAATGCAAGCACAGTCTGCATATGTACGAGAGCTGTACGCCATCACGCAGGCCGTCACCAAGTTCAGACATTATCTTTTCGGGCGCCACTTTATTATCCGCACCGATAAGGAGAGTCTTAAACACGTGAAGGGCCAGATTATTCAAACACCGGAGCAAGAGGCCTACCTCCCCAAACTGATGGGGTATGACTTTGATATTGAGTATAAACCTGGACGAACCAATATTGTGGCCGACGCACTGTCAAGAGTATCCCACATGGCATTGGTAAGCATCAAATCTACACTGACTGAGGAAATACAACAAGCGACACGTGATTCACAAGACTTACAAGCTCTTATCAACCGCTACAAGGAGGATGCAGAGTTAAGGAAGGACTATCAATTGAGGGATGATCTCATATTCTGGAAAGGGAGAATTATGGTACCCCGAGAACAGCAGGAGTTGGTACAAAAGATACTCACAGAATTCCATGCTTCAGTCATAGGCGGGCATGCGGGGACACTTCGCACGTTTCAACGTGTGGCTGCTCTGTTTTACTGGCCAAAGATGAGGCAGGATGTCAAGCTTTTCGTCCGGCGATGTTTGGTATGTCAACAGACCAAATATTCACAGGCTCATCCCGCTGGTCTATTGGCACCACTACCCATACCCAAGGCGATTTGGGAAGACATCGCAATGGATTTTATTGTTTCCTTGCCCACGGTGCGAGGATACTCTACGATATTGGTCGTGATTGATAGGCTGTCCAAGTATGCGCACTTCATACCACTTAAGGCTTCCTTTAATAGTGCCAATGTGGCAGAAGCGTTTATCCAGAACATAGTCAAGCTACACAGGTTCCCTACATCCATCGTTTCAGATCGAGACAGGGTTTTCATAAGCTCCTTTTGGCGACATCTGTTTAGACTACATGGTACCGAGCTGAGAATGAGTTCCGCATACCACCCCCAAACGGATGGACAGTCCGAAGTTCTCAATCGTTGTTTGGAAATGTACCTGCGCTGCTTCGTCTTTGATTGTCCAAGGCTGTGGGTCGAGTACTTGCCATGGGCTGAGCTGTCGTACAACACAGCTTACCACAGCGCCATTAACATGACACCCTTTAAAGTCGTTTACGGTCGCGACCCCCCCTCCCTACTACCAGTGGCGTTAAGTGATGAGTTGCCGACAGACTTGCGCCAACAGCTACAACAGCGGGACCACATATTGGCGATTTTACAAGGGAATTTGTCGAAGGCTCAAGCGAGGATGAAACGCTTCGCTGATAAGCGTCGAACTGAGGTGCATTTTGACGTGGGAGATATGGTATTCGTCAAACTTCAACCCTATCGACAACACTCAGTGGCTCTACGGAAATCCAACAAGCTCGCGCTACGATATTTCGGACCATTCCCTGTCGAGCAGAAGATAGGTTTAGTGGCCTATAAACTCACATTACCTGATACGGCGAAAATACATCCCGTATTTCACGTATCTCTACTCAGAAAGTGCGAAGGTCCTGCTGCTGTACCCTACATTCCCCTGCCGCTTCTGACTGACGTCGAGGGACCACTTATACAGCCGGTAACAATTCTGGACAGTTGTTATATCCAACAGCACAAACAATGGGTGCCACAGGTACTCGTTCAATGGGACGATCAAGGATCCCCGACCTGGGAGAAGCTAGTGGAGTTCCAGCGGTCATATCCTTCTTTCGACCTCGGGGACAAGGTCGCTCTCCTACAAGGGGAGGATGTTATGGGCCATGCAGACACAACATCCAGAGACACGGAAAGCAAGGCCCAAACCCGTGATGCAACTGGAAGGGATCTACGTCGCAGCACACGTGAAAGGCGCGCTACATGGAAACTGAAGGAATAAAAGGAGAAAGGCGTGAACTAAGAGGGGGAGGATAGTGATAGGTGTTCTCTCTCCCTAACCCCAACTGTCTGTAATTCTTGGGACCCCGTGTGGGGGCCTCACTTTCTTTCTTTCTTTCTAGTCTTCCTTTCTTTCTTCCCTTCCCATTCTGACAGTGTAACGAAACACTACGGTTACGAGTGCGGTTGGACGTTCGGACAAATCTTGCATAATAGAAACATCATTCAGTGGAGTAGCCATTATCACTATCCTCCCCCTCTTAGTTCACGCCTTTCTCCTTTTATTCCTTCAGTTTCCATGTAGCGCACCTTTCACGTGTGCTGCGACGTAGATCCCTTCCAGTTGCATCACGGGTTTGGGCCTTGCTTTCCGTGTCTCTGGATGTTGTGTCTGCATGGCCCATAACAGCTAGTTGCTCAATATTCTTCACAATTGTTCAGTTTACTATTTAATCAACACACACATCCATTATTTTATTGATTTATTGCATGTTGGCGAAGATGCCAACAAGTTTCTTCATATTTATATAAACACACTACTAACATGTCATGGCGGATCGCATTGTGGGATTAAAGAAGCATTTGTACCTAACAGCTATTTGGTGTTATCACTTCTAATGAATTATATATAGTTGACGAAGAAAATACAGGGGAAATTGCCCATATATTATTGAGAAGAAAATTAAATACTAACATGTCAAATTCAAATTTTTTTTATTACAAATTTCACTTGTAAATGACACAACTCAATTTGCTAATATGAAATTTTTGATACGTATGTAATTTGCATACATTGAATATATTGATATATAAATGATATGAAGGAATATATATATATATATATATATAAATGATCATAAGTAGACGTAGTTGTGTAGGCTCTTATATTACATTGACTTGGGCAGGAAGGTTGATGGCTTGATGCATGTTTGCAAACCAGGGTTCACATTTAGCCACCTTTTCATATATGTAAACTATTCATAAAAAATCTACTTAAAAAAATTGTTCAATAAAATATAACTTTTTATTGTAGAGGCAAAGATCGATGGGGAATCCAGTGGAGAGAAAATGAATTTATAATTAATTCATTTAATATCCATAAAAAATTCTTTTTAACAGCCACCCAAGTTTGAATAATCTGGTGCAAAAAGTCAGAGTTAAAAGAAGCAAGTCAGTCAATTATAATAGTTTTTTATGGCCAGAAGTCAATCAATTATAATAATTTAGTTATCATTCTTTCTTTTAAATTTAGTTATACTATATATCATTACTATATATATATATATATCATTCTCTCACTCGTTTATTCAATTGATATAGACATGGTTGACTAAGAAAAAGAACCGGGTGAATATAATTTTTAGCCCATAAGTTTACATATTTTTTGTTTTAATTTTTTAAGTTTTAAATATCTGGTTTTGATTCCTATAGTTTTAAAATAACTTAAATATTTAACTGTGTTAATTGAGCCGTTAAATGTAGAATCAAAACCAAAATTTTTTAAACCTTATATTGTTGACCTGATTTGTTTTTAGTCCATATATTTTTAACAGATTTCGATTTCAATTCTTATACTTAAGGATATTAATTAACACCGTTAAATATCTAAACCTTAATGAAACTAAACAAACCAAAACTATATGTTAAAATTTGATGTGTCAAAACCAAAATTTATACAAACTTGGGGGATAAAAACAGGAGAAGGGATGATAAACTACTTTGCGTGTTCCCCTACAAAGGGAATTTCATTCTACCCGTATGTTCCCCTACAGGAGAAGGGATGATAAACTTCTGCTGTTGACCTATCAATCTAATTCTTAAAGTTTAATTACTATCAATCAAACCTTTTCAAGTTTATCTTAGAGATTTATTGATTTTATCCCTCAAGTTTGCTTTAGATTCCAAGACGAAAGAATGACTAAGGAAAATATGCAGAGTGATGGAAGACTTGACGGAAAATGAGAAGCATAATGATGAAAATGCAACCAGTTTTAATTACTAATCTATTATTAATTACATATGCAAGCTTAGGGTTTAAGGCCAAAATCATTTGTGTTAATGTTTAATATTTTAAATTACATTTCAAAATAATCTTTAGGAGAGTTACCTTCAATTGGGTTTAATAATGTTCGAATATGATTCAATTAGATAGTCATATCAAGAAGAATATTAATCTTTCATGAAATTAAACCAATTTGCATATTTTGTATGGATTAAAATAATAAGAATATTTGAACATAAAAATTGGAAAAACAAGAAGAAATAAGAAACATGCTCTAAGAGTGATTTTCTTAACCACCCAGTGTTTGGATCAATTGTTAACTGGTTGTTCTGGTTTAATAAATGGTTTAGCATTTGAGCCTTGAATATATAGTTGTGATGATTATTTAGAGGTAGTGAGGTACCGACTATTATGAGTCAACGACCCGTAAATCGGATTAATCAGTTTCTCTTGAATCTCATAACAGGATTCAATTAAAGCCTTGACCCCAAATACTGCCGGATGCAAGTATATACTTTGCTTGCCCTTCGATGATTTCATGTATTATTTTCTCCTTGCATTTCTTGGTACCCTCTTCCAACGACTTCTCACTTATGTTTCGATTACATTTCAAATGCACATTCAACAAAAGCTACCAATTTCTCCTCACAATAGCTTCTTGGACTTCCTTAACAGTTAAATGCAAGTGTTGCCCTACTTTGCGTGTTTAAGGTATCTCGTTTTGATCGATTTTACTGCGAAAATTATTTTTAAATGATTCACTTTACCCCCTTTTCACGCCAAAACATAATAAACTCTACTTGATAGTCAATATTTAGTTGTTTAATGAATACTTTGCAAGAAAATGATTGTTTTATTTTCTTTGCAACAAAATCATTGTTTTAATTTCTAGACAAGGCAACCCGCAAATAGCAAGGGCCACGAAGGGAGGATCATGGGCAAGATTCAAACCAAAGATCCCTCCAAATTGTAAAAGACCAAAATAGAAACAATTTACTGCAAATGAAAGTTGGATGTAGTAGAATAAACTAGTTCATCATATATCCTTGAAGTGCTTACATTTAACCGATAGTGTCATGAACTGGATCACTTCTGATAGAAGAATGTCTATGCATAGCAAAGAATCCGATAGAAGAATACCTGTGCGCAGAAATGAAAAAAAAAAAAAAACAAAAGAAACGATTCCTGCTCTTCGCCACACTTTCCAAGGGGCTCAAGACGGACAGACTTCTACTCTGTCTCAGCAATTGCTCCATGCATAATGGCTTCACAGTTCACACAGTCGAAACAGATTGAATTTTTCTCAAAATGATCACTGATTCTAAACTGTGCTGTGATTTATATGACCCACCTAGTGCTCGTGCACATATCGCAAACAACCTCGACAATCACAAGTTCAAAGCCTAAGAGTGTCCCATTGGAAAAACAAGCTGTAGTCATCTTAGCATGTGGATATCCCATAAAGATGGTTTCAATACACACTGTATCATTAATAAGACTGGTTACATAAACTAGAGTTTTGGCTTTTGCCCGTTGTATGACCAAAAAAAAAAAAAAGAAGACTGGTTACAATATCAGTGATAACGCAGAACGATTTGGATCAAGAAAGCAGAAATAGGATGCTGGTATTTGATGCCAAGCATGGATTACAAGGTTCAACAAAATTTAATTTTTCATGCTTGTAAATGAATCTGTCAGGTGTGTAAGCAAAACTAACCCAAGGTAGTGTTAAGATTTTTCTTGGCCTCTATGCCTCCCCTCTTTTCATGTTTTCTAGTAGGTCCATGGAAGCTGCTGTTTCTTGGGCATTAGACAAGACAGTCCCAAGGTGCAAAATAATGCGAAAGCCCTCTGCAAGAAAGACCCAGCAATCAAATAATCAAAAACCGTGCGATATGTGTAGCCTACCCAATATAATAAGATAAGACTTGTTACTGTATTTATAGGTCTACCATGTGTTTAAAAACATGTGAAGAGCTCAATTCTAGAAATTAAAATAATCATTTCTTGGTCACGCAGTCTGGCATGCGTGCAACACGATCAAGAGAGACAGATGGTTTTTCTAAGTCTTGCCACTCCATAATCTCAGGTGTGTAATTTCTTTGAGAAAGTAGAGAAGTTACCTGAGGAAAAAATACAGACAAGATAGAATTCCTCTGCTACTTTCAAATTCAGGATTCCGCCTTAATTCTTTGTTTCTTTGGCTTTTTCATTGGTTCCTCGACCATAGCATTTCGCTCCAGGGTTAGAGCTTCTCCTCACTTTCTTTCTTCTTCTTCGCACTTCTGTATAGATTATTCTAGAGTCATGCACAAAAATATCCCCTACACCAGTAATATTATTAGTCTAAAAATGTGTTAAAAGTAAAAAAAAAAAAAAAACCTGTCACTTTGGGGAGCGTCTAACCAATTAATGCTGCCTGTGGTTTCTGGCTTCAGGGATCCAAAAACATGAAGTATTTCCTCATCAAAGCTGCAGAAATAAATCATTGACACGAATACTGTGATGAATAATTCGCCAGATGAAACTTTGACACACCTGTTTTATACAGAACCATATGTATGATCTAATAATTAAAACTCAAGAAGCTAGAGAACAAGTATAATGAACAATAGCAAATTGTGCTACGAAGTTGCAAAATCAGTAGATATACCAAATGAATACACTTATGAGAAGCAGTGAAACCTAATTCTTACTTGCTACTCATCAACCAATGAGTGACCAAGGTTCCAGGAAATACATGACAGACCAACTGAAAGTAAATAAATCTAAGAAATTATTTAAAATGTAAAATTTAGATCTTCCAGTGAGGTCAATTCACTTTCCAACTTATTTCAACTTCTAAGAAAATTAAACTTAGCAAGGTTGTAATTTTTTTATTAAAATTAATAAATAAATTTTTTTAGTATTCATATCTTATGTGAGTACAGCAACTGCATAATTACCACCACACATTATTTAGTTCAATTATCCTTAGAAATTATAAAATAGCTACCCACTTTCTCATACCAAGACAATTTGTTTCCATTTTCCGGTTTTATTGTTGGATCACCAAATCAAAAGGACCTATAGAAACAAATAAATATCGAAAATGCTCAATTAGTAATGCCAATAAGGGGAAAAAGTAATTGACTCAATCCACAACCACAAAAGTTAGCACATAAACATTAGAACAAGATGGACCATAGCTTTTTCCCAGCATATAGAAAATAAAAATCACTTAATTCACTTAATTCTGGCACATCATATTATTTATATCTCATTAGATCCCTTAAGTTCCACTGGCATTCATTAAGCTCCATTCAGGATGAGTATGCCTAAAACACAATCAGGAAACTATCCAACATTAAGACTGAAAAGAATCAATTCTGATTATCTTAGTTAATGATTAGTTGCAAAAATTTTACTTTCTAATTGAGACAAAGGCACAAACATATGCGTAATACACTTCATTGAAATGGACTCTCATGCAACATAGAAATGCATTGACCACGTAATCTTGTTTTCAGTAACATCAACACTATCACCTCTTGACTTCGAAGCGTATCATGGATCCAACCTTTATCACATGCCGCTTGTGCAATCTGCTTGTGTACTTGTCTTGCCCATGTTTCTATTAGAAACATAAACAGCACGTAGGCACCAATAACTAATTATACCAAAATCAGAATCGTAATATTAAAGAGGAGAGAGAGATAGATATTATTGAATATCATGTTGAGGGACTCACATTTTTGTATGTGAACTCTTCTCTAATTTCTTTATCAGCTATTATTGCCGAAGAAAAGCCAAGCACAATGGCATGAATAGAATCTTGCATAAGCTTAACCACCTTCCCTTCTGAAAGCAACAATCGATTGACCAAATTAGCAAAGGAAACATAGGGGTCCAAAAAACACTAAGGATGTGAATAAACCCTGGAAAAATAAGAACATAATAAATATTTAAAATAGAAAACCATTAAGGTTAACTTCATTATTTATAGACCGACTTAGCCAAGTAAAGACCAAACACTAACACTCATGATTCTTAAATCACAGCAAGTCAATTACCTAAAAGCATATTTGGCTTTGGAGAAAAAAGTAGCAATTTTGCCTTTAGTTTAACACCAAAATAAGGATGAACTCCAGAAAGAATTTTTAATTTATTTCTAAAATTCTTGACCAACATAAGCTCAAACCATGAATATAGCCAATCATTTCAGCAATTGTTGGAGAAATTGTTGTTAATTTACAGTTGAAGCCACAAATTCAGTTATCTCCGTGATCACGAATCGTTTTTTTGTATCTGTTGCAACAGCTCTCTAGGATGGATATGTCAACTTCCTATTTGATAATAACTTCAGCGACGGGAGGTAAGATACTGTGTGTGTGTTTGGCAACAGCTTTTTTGGATCTAAAATGCATTTTGGATCTAAAAATCCGTTAACTTGCGGACTCCGGCATTTGGTAACTCATTATTTCAAAATACATTCCGAGCAAACAATACACGTAAGCCAAGACAAAATCATCTCGAAATCTATAAAAACTATCTCAAAATCCATAAAATCATCTCGGAACCAATGAACTGTTTTCAACCAACGGATTCCTAAACACACACTATGTCAAAATACATTCTCCCAATGATTTTCAAACGGACACAATGTCTGTTATCTGTCTTTGGTTAGAGCAAGTTTTGAAACAACTGGAGTTGACAGTAAGGATGTATATCTCTGAGCATATACATTAGTTTCAAATTCGAAAGATATTACTCATTTTTTACTATTTATTAAGTTAAAATATATAAACAATAGAAAAATTAAACATGGAGGGGCTGAATAAAAATGGGTGTAACTTGTGGGTTGAATCCATAAGCCCTCGGACTGCACCGTTTAGTGAGCCTGCCTTTTTTTTTTTTTTTGTTAAAAACTAATTTTTAAAGTAAATTTTTTAAAATTTTAAATTTTTATGAACCACACAATACATAATTATATATATTTATTTCAATCTTTTAATCATAGTGTTATTTGTATATCAAAAATAAATATTTCTTAAAAATGTTTAAAATTAAAATATATAATATAATTGTCAAATAATAGATGAAAAATTATTCCGGAAATGTTTTCTTAGGATCCAATAATTTTATTTAATTATTTTTTAAATATTTGTATTATATATTAAAAAATAAAAAAGATAAAATGGCGTACTCGTGCTGGAGTTTTTTCAGCTCGCTGTGATCCGCACCATTTAACCCAGCTCCACCAAATGGCTTCCCAACGGGTAACAATAGATGGCTGAAAAAAATAGATGTAAACAATTTTCAAAAGCAAGATATAAAAAAAGAAATTCAAAACAAAGGAGACAAGATTTTTGTTGTAAGAATGAGTTAATTAAAGTGGTTAGTGTTAATCATTTAGTTAGTTAATAACCCAAAATTCAAGAAAAAGGGTAATAATGTAATGATTTGAGTGTGATTATATATTTATCATCAAAGGGTGAGAGGATGAAGAATCCTCATCAATGTATAAAGAAGGGGAGGATAACTCGAATCTCCCACTTCAAAATTACCCAAAATGGGGTTAGTTCATCACCCTCAAAGAGGGAAGATAATTATTGTACCCATATAGATTTGTAATAATGCATTCAATTTCTCAATCTATTCTTCTTCCTTTATTAACAGATTGCAAAAGCAAATCTGATAAATCTGATAAAGGATCGATTTTGCAGGCACCCATGAGAAATGAATCTACCAAGTCCATTGATTTTCAATTCTTCATTCTTGAATGGCAACTCTCCGCTCATCACCCTAGCGTCCAAAGAAATATTGATTAGAAGGCAGAGATGGAGGTGGGTCACGTTGGCGCCAAAGATGGTGGGTCTGTAAAGCTTTCACGGTGTTACTGGTGGATGATGAAGGAGGAAGGCTGCGGTCGTGGTAGTGGAGCAGCCAGCGACGATAATGAGTAAGAGGAAGGAGGAAGAGGATGACGACTCGTGCAGAGGACAATGCGTACAGAGGGAGAAGGGAGTAAGAATTGGAAAAAGAAGAGAAAAATAGAATGGAGCCCAAATCAGACTTCTTAATAAATGCAGCTGGGGAGCTATGAATGGGGGTTACCAAGTTTTTAGTAATCGTCGTTACTAGAATATGGAGAGCAACCAAACAGTCTTATCCTGAGAATGCATTCATAATTATCAGAATGCAGTTGTTTTCTCTCTGGGTCTCCCATTTTCTCCAGTCCGTCTTCTCCTTTTCTCAATTCTATCAATCCCCCTTCACAACCTGTTTTACATCAAATTTTTTATGAATATAAATTTATGTTATAATGTTTATTTAACTTATCTATGCATCACTCTTTTACATTGCATTCAGGAATCGATCTAGATTATAAGGTTACGTTTATAAAGGGGTTAAAGGTGGAAATATCCAAGGAATTGCACTGGGTATTTTTTTTATGGGTAATGCTACTCTGAAATATAGAAAATAGTATAATGTTCTCGTATAAAGTTTGACTATTAAATAATTTTATTTAACTGAATAAAATATTAGTGGGCTAGGTTGGTAGAGTGTTTTCAGAAGTCAAATGTACGTTCAACAGTGTTTTATCAAAACAAGATAATATTTTTTATATATTTATTAAAGTATGTGTAAAAGTACTTCTTTACTGTATCTCTAAACATGCACAATAGCTACCTTTTTACGCTGAATTCTGAAATTAACTAATTAATGGTGTAACAAAAGTGAAAAGAAAAATATTGAGAAAGCGAAGACAGATTTTTATCCTTTCTGCAAGAGTAAATAATACCAGGATTAAACGGCATTGATCCGACCTACAAGAGGCGATTTTTATCCTTTCTCTGGAGCTCTCTTCATTTCTCATCTCTTCATGGATTCGCTTTCTATACTTCTCACTTCTTTCCCCCACACAAAAAAGCACCCCAAAACCCAGAAAAATCCTCCTGTCTTCAAACCCTTCAATCTTCTCTCTAACCCGAAACCGCCTGATTCTTCATCCCATTATTCATATGAGAAAATTCCCGTTTCGCTCCAAACTCATTCTCGGAGTTCTCCTCAAAATCTAGCCAAGAGCTTATCTTTTGCTATAATTGACCTCTTTGCTGCTTTTCCTTGCCTTGCCTCTGAAGCTGTGACAGAGCCAGAATCGGGAAAAATCAACTTGGAATCGATTGTAGTTTCGATAGATGACTTTTTAAATAGATATCCTTTTTTCGTTGCTGGGTGTACCTTCATTTGGCTTGTTATTATACCTTTGACTCAAGAGTACTTTAGAAAATACAAGTTCATATCTGCCATAGATGCATATCGGAAGCTCCGTGATGACCCTAATTCTCAGCTATTGGATATAAGAGATAGAAATAATTTGAAGTTCCTGAGGTCTCCAAATTTGAAAATTTTGAATAAGGAAGTGGTGCAGCTTGAGTTTTCGGAAGGAGACGAAGATGGGTTCGTCAAGAAGGTACTGGGAAGCTTCAACGATGCGCCAAATACTGTCCTCTGTATTCTGGACAAGTAAGTGAAATAAAATATAGCATTTCAGTGCAATATATTCTTCTATGCTGGAAAAGATTTCTGAGCCCTGTGTTCTTTAGGTTTAAAATACAGCTTATTGGAAACCAAAGGGAAATGCCAAAATAAAAATTTTGTCTAATCAAATTGTTTAATTTGGCAAGTGCAGAATTGTTTCTAACGATTTTACTTCTGGGCCTTTATGGTAGAAATTTGATATGCATAATTTATTTGACTACCAAAATTTTAAATCTATCAGATAAATAATCATTATGGCACTTGAAGGAATATACCTGATGCATTTCCAGTGTTTCTCTTTTCTCATTCTATAACATACCCCTGCCAAGGAGTGAATGAATAGCTGCTTCAATCTGGTCCTATGGATTCTAAAGAACCTAGGAGCTATTTTTAACACTAATTTTATCTGCAACTTCATCTGGTATTGGCTTTGGGCCTTCCCTATGCAGCCCTTTCTTGTTTGAAAGGCAAGCTGATTTATTTTGACCTTCTAAATGTCTTTTAATTGGATGTTTCAAAGTTTATCTTCTGGTTATACTGTTCACTACTTCACATCTTAATTATTACAGAAGATTGAAATATCTAATTTATACAAGTCTGTCATAAATATGATAGAAGGTGCATCTTAGATGAATGAAATTTCATTTTCTTTTACCAAACGCAATACACAGTTCAGAGTTCATTAGTTGCTTCGTTTTTTTATGTGCAAGGTAGTTTTGATGGTAACTCCGTGCAAGTAGCTGAGTTATTATTTAGGAATGGTTTTAAGGAGGCCTGTGCAATTAGAGGAGGAGTAAGAGGCGAGCAGGGGTGGATGGTATGTGTATTTATTATTTTTTTCCCAATTCTGCCTGATGTTCTTCACCACATAAAATTCATAAGAAATTTGATGTAAGTTGGCAAATTATCAATTTCTTCATCATTAACTGCAATGTCTATTTAATACTCTATTGAATGTGAAAAACACTATATAGTGGGTTCATCATTATATTGTGATAATTCAATTCCCTCTCTTTTAGTTGATGACAACCTTGAATGAAGGATTCTGGTCATAGAAAGTCTGTTGGAAGGAAGTTATAGACTTTAGACGAATGAATTTTATGCCTTTATATTTGCAGGAAATACAGGATACCCTTTTACCTCCTTCTGTACATATTAATCCAAGGAAAAAGAAACAAGCTTCAGAACAACTTGGTACAGATGGTGCCATTCAGAAAAATGGAGATAACAGTAACACTTTATCTCCAAATGCCCGTGAACCGGTAGATCAAAGTTCGGACACTGGATCTGTGGGAAAGTCTGCAGAATCCTTTCAAGATGTGAAAGTTGATTCTAAAGCTTCCTTGCCTCCCTACCCGAATGTAACTGAAACCATCCTTCTTCTCACTAATTACCATCCATTTAAGTATTATCAATTCACTTTTGGATATTTTAGCTGGTTAAAAAAGCATGTTTTAGTAAGATTTAATAGTATTCTGTTTGTTCACTGGTGAATGCTTCAACTCCTTCATTACTGTAAACATTGGGCAAATATGTATAAGCATGAAAGTTAGCATTTCAGTAAGGCCATGGTTTGGCTCACACTTGTATCCTATAGCATGTTAGTTTACTGGCGTTCTAAATCACATTATTTAGAGAATAGGTTAATTTTCTTGGAAGCACTACCTTGGCCTATGGGTAGTTTTGTTGTAATATCTAAAACTTTGCTTCAATATGTTCTTGTCAGTACCCAGATATGAGGCCACCATCCTCCCCAACTCCATCAAAGCCGCAATAGCTACATCGTTGGTGTATGATTCTCATTCTTGCCTAATATCTTCTGTTTTGATGTTTGTTAGATTTCAGAGATAATGAAAGGTGTGTTTTCTGTCATGAATTAGTTGGGGAATTGTTTGTCACCTTTTATTTTCCCAGCAAAGAAAATTTCTGTCACAATAATGGATGAATTATATGTTATCCTAAGTTCTTACTGTTAACGAACAAAACCAATCCGAATTACTTCTGTGAAGTTAAATTAGAACAAAATTCTGCTACCCTTAAAGAAATAGGTGCGCTATCTATCATGTAGAAAGACACACATGTGCTCAATTATTGAGTCGTAGCACATTGGCTCACTAAATGCATGGGTTTTACAGTATGATTGGATTGAGAAGAATAGACTGGAAGGAAAGGGATCTAGAATTTTGATTTGATAAATTTTCTTCTTTAGATTCACAGTTATCATTTTTATGCACTAATATTCACTACTAACATTAAACAGAACCAGGAGATCTCGCTGTTAGGGTTTACATTGAGACAAAGGCTGAAGAAAATCCTGACCAAAGAGCAAATAATAGAGTGGCTCGTTAGATATGATCACCAATACATAAAATTGTGCCCACGTAACATTATATGAGCAGAGACATCATAGAACAAAGAGAATAATTTGTTAAGGAGGATTATTATGATGGGTAGAGAGGCATTTACTTCAAATTTTTAATTTACATTGCTGAAGAATAGTACTCTTTTATGTTCTTGCCAGGGCCCCAAGACATGAGAAGCCACCTCATCCACCCATCAAAGTTTGAACATTGATCTCGTTAATTATGACATTCTCAACTGGCATCTTTTGGCAGAAATGATTTTTCTTAGCAGAAATTCAATATTTGAATTTCTTATCTACACAATTTTATTTTATTTATATGCTTGTTGAATTTCAGAGATAGTGAAAATCATGTTCTCAGTTGTAATCGAGCTAGGGAATGGTTTGTCAATGTTACTGACAGCAATCGAAATTCTCTGTATCTTAATGGATGCATTGCACTAGATCCTTAGTCCTCACACAGAACATACAGATTGCAGAATCAATCTGACTGTTATTTGTGGTTCTTATTCTTGGAAGCTTTTTAACAAATTAGCACAAGAAATTTCATTTGCATTTAAATTGGAACTTATTTGGAATTGCAAGATCAGAGTTTCTTTCTTTCTTTTTTTTTTTGGGTAAAGAAAACAGGCCCAGGCCAGGAACAAAACTACTCACTACTAAAAAAACAAAACAAACAAGCCTATCAGCATCTAAAAACGGCAGAACATCCGCCGGTGGTATCTCCCAGATTGTCTCTGTACTGCCCTGCACCGAGCTCATCGCCGCAAGCTTATCTGCAACACTATTCCCTTCTCTGTAAATGTGGAGCAGCTGCACCTTCCATTGTCGCCCCAAAACGTTCATCAATCTCTCTTGTAAATTAGTATACCCGATCAATTGCTTGCCCTCCAGACATGTTTGTATAATTCCCTTTGCATCGCACTCAGCCACAACCTGCACGAAGCCCATCTTCCAGCAAAGCTCTAGTCCTTTGTGAGCCTAATGATCTCTGCTTCTATAGGATCCTTCCCTGGTAATTGTTTTGAAAATCCTCTAATCCATTCCCCACAATCACCCCTGATCATACCGCCACAACCTCCATTTTCGTCTTCTATGCTCCATCTGTCAGTATGTCAGTATTCAATTTACACCAGTCCTCAGGGGGAGTTTCCCATCGAATCATTCCACCAACGTCCCTACTTTCCCTAAACAAATCTGAATGTTTCCTCAGATTGTACCTGTAAACAATTTGCGAAGCTACCAGCCCTCCATCTGATGGTACCTCAAAGTTCTCATTATGCACTTGTCCATTCCCCCACTTCCAAATCAACCAACACAGAACCGTGAAAATCTCCATCCAGTGTTCTTCGTTCCACTTCCAAGATCAGAGTTTTATTCTACTGTGTTTGCTAAAACACTTGTTTTCAAGATGATAACCCTTGATCAGAAACGTGTTTGGTGAGTCTTGTGTATTATCACATGCAGCTTTAGGAAGCTGACTGTTCTTGAATGATTGCTTCCTTCTTAATGTCTGATCTTATTTTCCATGTTTTAGGTGAGAAGATAAACTTAAAATTGGTTTCTCTGAAAATTGAAAAACCTGGACTTCCAACATCACTTTGTAGTAAGAGAGTTGGTCTTCAAATTGGATAGCTTTTATCAATCAAAAGATATCTTAAAAGCAACAACGATCTTTGAAAGTCATGTTCACTCATCCAAGACTCTTCAGACACCACATTGTTCAATATATCGCGACTGACTTTAAGAAGGAAAATGACAGTTGGGGTCAATTTTAGCAAGAAAATGACAGTTAAAGGCCCCAAAACTTGAAAATGCCAATTAAAGACTGAGGTCATTTACTGATTAGGAAAATTCTATGAATCGAAATGCTCCGGTTAACTTGTAAAACTCTTAATTAAAACCTGTACTAATTGGAAGTTTCAAATCTTGGGGCCCGTAAGTATCACTGTCTTGCTTAAAAAGGTCCATAATCATCATTTTGCTTTTCTAAAACTTGCAGCCCCATCAAAATAACCGAGGCTATGGTACAAACCGAAATCAGTTTGTGAAACAATTATTTCAATAACCGGGGACGCTTAGAACTGTCATAAATCAGGTAAGTTGCAATTTTCTTCACAGTAAATTGAGGACCAATACTTAAAACAAGCTCCATATAATCACCAGGTTGAATACTTGAAATGATCATCTGCCATTTTGCATCTTCATGGAAAGTTGCAGAGTCTCCCTCACGATGTTCAACCCAACCCGCCGTGTAGTTTATGATGAGAACATTTATGATAAATTGAGGCCTTGTGTCATCCATGGAAGAAGAATACACAACATTCATAAGCATGGCTTTCAAGTGACAACCTATGACTTGAGGGACCTTTAAAATCATTGAGCGTCCTTCACCCTTATTGACGAACCAATCCGGAAGCTGATCTAAAGGTAGGTGAGAATCATCCCACCCACCATAATTCCATCCCTATATGGCAACAAGATAAGAATCAAAAGCTTGTGTTTAAATACTTGAACAGACAACAATGTGGCTAAAAATGGGAAACTAAAATATCGACTCATCGCTTCATTTTATCATCTAATCATTGGACTTGTGGGAAGTAATATTGCATCCCTCCGGTAATTACGGTCCATTAATGAAACTAAAGATTTTTCATGCATGCAAGAGATATTGAAGAGTTAGGTACGTACTTCTGAAAACTCATGTTTCCGAACATAATTGGGAGCAGAAAAGAAAAGAGAGATAAACTTGTAGTGATTGATTTATAGCCTAGTGGTATAGAAACTCTCTTATAAGTGGAAGGTCATGAGTGTAGTCTAGCTTGTAACCTAAAACTCTTAGTGCCTGTCTTTAATTCAAGGAGGGAGAGAAACCTGTAGTACTCTGCTTTTCAACGAGTCTGCTTTGTCGCACACTCCCATTTGAAGTAACAGAGAATTGAAGGAATCTGCGGGCCTTGCAATGTGAACTTGGCCATGGGCCTCACATGACGCATAAGCTTCCATATATGAGATCTGTGTTGTATCTCGAGTTGACTCCATTTCCATAAAATTTGTCTGATACAAGGCATCCAAAAGTCTCGCCATTGATCCATTAAATCGAACCTGTGATCGGCATTCCTCCCACATACCTCGAAGCTTCGCAAGATCGCCCAGAAATGAAGATAGGCCACGAAAGCCGCCATTCCGTCCACCTGAGAAAACTAAAGATGATATGCTTTGCGCAAATTCTTCAATACGGGATTGAGAAATGTTGTTAGGTGACATCCAAGACCATACGAGAGAAGGAAGTATATCTTGTGCTCTTCCTTCATGGCCTGGGAATGATACATATCCATGTACAAGCCCTCCTAATCTTGCTAATGACTTGGGTACTTGTGTTATGGCAGTATTATCTGCCATAAGACTTGTCAATGACTCCATCTGCTCAATATCTTCTTCTAAACGTTCAACCATTGAACATCCCGAAAGAATCAGAGTTTGTAAAGATCTCACCCTGTAGATGCTTCTAGGAAGATCTTTCAGGCCCTTGCAGTCTCGTAGATTTACATGAAGAAGATTTTTCAGATTTCCAACGCTCTCGTCAATTAAAATCAAGCCTGGACAATCTTTCATCACTAGCTTTTCGAGGTTTGGCAGTTTTGTAAAATCTGGAGTTCGTGTCAAGCAAGGTGAATGGCTGAGATTGAGCGTCTTCAACATCTTCAGCAACTGCAAAAGCATCCAAGTTTCAAATAAAGAACTAATTACATTATCGGTGACATTAATTATCTTCATAAATAGTTACAACATATATATATATAGGCGCGCGCACACACACACACACTCTCACACCTGGCGCTCTTTCCAAACTACTTTGAGGTTGCTATACTTGAAGTCAATAGCAACTAAATTCTCTTGGTAGAAGTTGTTTGGAGTGAATTTTAATGGAAATCCATGCCAACAAAGCCACCTCAGCTTTTTGGAAAGATGCTTATAATCTCCTTTAAGATTGACATATTCCAGTTGGAGCAATCTAAGTTTGTTTATCTCTTTAAAAGCCTCAGAATCAATGAGACACTCTCTATGGCTTTCTGGCACCTTCAGAGATATACCCTCAATAGCTTTGGTTCCCTGTAAATACGTAGGAAAAATGATGTTATGAGCGAAGGCAGCATTTGATATGCCGAAAGAAAGCCAATTAACACGTGACATGTATATATCTTGATCTTTCCTTCCATGTATAGGAACGCTATAACACAGGGTATGAAACTTGTATAATGGAGAAATAAAAAGAAAAGGAGTTCATAAATTTTTTATAAAAAAAGATAATTCATCCTTTGACTTCAAATCTTGCAAAAGAAACAGTATATCAAGAAAATTCTTACCGTTTGTTCTTTTAACACATCAAGTGCATCTTTCTGTAACCACAATCTGCTCCTTTCCTCGGGATCTTTAGGTGGGCTTCCACGAATAATTTCTTTGCCCATTTCCTGTAATAAATCATGCATTTCAATCTTATTATTCCTCCCAACTTTTACTAGGCTCCGCTCAATGAGAATTTGTAGTCCATGTCCCGCATGAAGTCCACAACCGTCTAATATCTGTGTAACATAGTTCCTATCCTTACCAATAAAGAAGCAACATGTATCAAGGAAAATGTCCCTCTCCATGTAATCATTCAATCCATCATAGCTTATTTTTAGCTTAGCGTGTATATTTTGATTTGGAATCTCTCGCAGTTTGGACAATGCATCGTTCCATTGTTGAATTGTTCTACAATGAAGAAAAGAACCAAGGACTTCAATAGCTAGTGGAAGTCCACCACAGTAAGCAAGTACATTCATAGAGACTTCTATGAACTCTTCAAAGGGGGCCGCTTGCTTGAAGGCATGCCTACTGAAAAGTTCAAGAGACTCAATTTCATCCACTTCTCTCATTCTATACTTGTGGTCAGCTCCAAGGACATTAATTAGATGGAGATCTCTAGTTGTTATGATTATTACACTGCCTGGACAAAACCATTCATGACTCCCACATAAAGCATTCAGTTGATCGACACTGTCCACATCATCCAATACAACAAATGCTTTTATGCTGGGAAATCTTTCCTGAATTATCTTTTTCCCTCTATCAATGTTAGATATCCTGGAACCTTGTGTTTTAGTGATATCATCAATGAGTTGCTTCTGCAAATTAACTTGGCCATTAGCTTGCTTCGAATTCTCTCTTATATTTGCCAGGAAACTCCTCGCTTCAAACTGACGACCAATTTCGTTGTAAATGGCTTTGGCAACAGTTGTTTTGCCAATGCCTCCCATTCCCCAGAGGCCTATGATCAGAGCATTTTGGGATCTCATTTTTGACAATTCAATTGTCAGTTCATGAATTCGTGACTCTAATCCCACTGGGTGATCAGCAACAAACAATTGTCCGACGTCTAATTTTTTTGAAATATCAATAATTTCATCAATCAGCTCACTTTCAGGCCTGTCACATAAATAAAATCGTTATAGAAATGAAACCAACAACAGTTAGTTTCAAACAGAAGAATTTTAGTGGACCATTAAGAATAAGAGATGGACTAATATAGCCACGTAATCTATATGTATATGAATCATAGGAAAACTGAAACCTAAAAGGAGTAAGTATGCAACATACCAACTGTGTCTGCCCATATTTAGCACGCACTCACATTAATGACCCGAGGTTACAAGTGACAAGAGTTTTTATACTACTAGGTTACAAGTACACTATCTTCGATTCTTTTAAATTTTAATCGAAAATAAAGCAGAAAGATCGGAAATTAGAATCAACCATAAAGATGACGATAATGATAGTCTAGAGACAAATTTTTAATAATACATATATATATATATGGATAATCTCATTTTGATTAACTTCAAAAATTTGCAAGCATGTTTGTAAACATGCGTACCTCTTAATGGTCCAAGACTGAAAGAAGGGGACCCAGATTTGTAGGTATCTATACATTTTTTTTTTCAATATGTAATTCGGTACATGTGTATTCTTTATCGGAATTAAATTATTAAATTTGCTTTTTTACCATCTTACATGAGCTACGCTAACAGAGCAAAATTGAAGCATTTAACTAGAAGAAGGAGAAAAAACATGCGGGTACGCATGGGATTAAAAACTAAAGAAAAGTACAGGTTGTAAGAATATTCGTGGAAGCGAAAACGCCCAAAAGCCAAGTATATATAGAATTATTTAAAGTTTGTGACAGTATCTTGAGTTTGAGGAATCATCATTTCGCATGTTAACACTTACAGGTGTCTTGAATCAAAGCCGTTAAGGTTGGCAGCTTGCCTGAGTGCCTCCCTCCACCGCGACACACGTTCACTGTCCCTTCCGAACCTTTCTTCGTGATTTATCATTGCTTCAGCATATGTTCCTCTCTGATGACGAACTTCAGACGGATCTACGTTATAGAATATGGGCAGAATCACCTGAGCTTGACCTCTCCGGCACTCCATTATGTGCACCAGTTCATCCAGACACCATGTGGAAGAAGCATAATCTTCAGAGAAAATTACCAAAGCCATTCCTGATCTTTCAATTGCTCGCAATAATGAGTGCTTGATCTCTTCTCCCCTTTCACTCTCTTCTTCGTCCCTGAAAACAACGATTCCAGACCGCACTAGAGCGGCGTAGAGATGATCAGCGAAACGTTTACGAGTGTCTGAGCCTCTGAAGCTCAAGAACACATCGTAAGTCCATGTTGGTGCTGCGAAGTGAGGAGTAGAAGACGAAGAAGAGGAAGCCATAAATCGCTTATGGACGGAACCAGACAGCAGGAGGGGAATAAAACGCTTCCACGGATCGCAATTCAGTACAGGATATTGGTTGAATGTACAACTTGTTCGAAGTAGCGCTATAGATATATAGCTGGCAGTTGGCCAAAATATATATATATATATATATATAGCTGGCAAGCTATGGCTACACACCTACACGGTCTAGCATTATTGACATATTCAATAAAACGCTTCCGCGGAGTGTACAACTTGTTGAAGTAGCGCTAGAGATATAGAGAATCTACAACATTTATGCATACGTGGAAATAGGATTGGAATTGAATTCTATGATGTTGGCATGTTTGGTATAATGGAATTACAATTCCATATGAAATTCAATTCCATCTAAATACCCAATTTCAATTCCATACCCAAACCTATGAAATTTATTTGGGTTCCATGGAATCCAATTTTTTTGACCAAACTATCATCCCTTATACAAATTAGTCTTTTTTTGTTCAAAAAAATCAAACTTCATAAAAAAAGATATGGATTCCATCTTCATTTCCATGACATACCAAACATACTTTTAAACCCTATTTCTATTTTCATTTCAATATCCATTTTCATATCCATATCCATTTTCATATCCATCAAAATGAATTCTGCGTACCAAATCAACCCTTAAAAAGCAGTGAGTGGTGAATTTATGAAAATGGCAAATCATTACAAGCGTTTTTATTCAGCTTACAAGTTTGACCATTAAAATATTACTATTGTTATAAATTGCAGTCAAGTTTTCACACTCCCACCCAATCAAGTTTTCCAAAAGGTAAAACTTATTAAATGAAGTAGTGAGTCCTGTTATTGGAATGGTAAGTTGCTTTGTAATGTTGCCACTCACATTAGATGTGTAATAAATGACTAAAAGATTACATTTTTATATGTAAAAATTGATACGTAAAGTTAATTTCTTGCATCATCATCCAATTGTCAAGTTTTTCCCAAATGTAAAAAAGTTAGTTTCTTTCCGCAATTATTGACTCCACTCCTCTAGGAAATTGTTATTTTCCCCCCCTTTTGTGTGAATTATAATGAAGATTGTACATTTAAATATCATATCCTACTTTTTTGGATCCTTTCTGTCTTCTTTACTTTATCTTAATGTTTGGCCTCTTTTCCTTGTCCCCTCGCGTGGAAAAGCGTAATACCATTTCACTCGAAAAAAAAAATAAAAAAGCTAAGCGAAAATTCTTAATGGCGACCAGCTCAGACCTAGACGCAATACCTTTTTTTTCTTGTTCTTTTTGGAGAATTTCTTTAAAGTTTAAAAGCATATAATCATAAATTCTAACATAGGAAATAACAAGTTTATTATGCTTAAATGGTCCGTTTGGCAAAGCAGTGGAGAAGTACTTATGGGTTTATTCACACAAGCCGAGGTAAATATGTGAAGGACATTGTCTCGTTTTGCCAAAAAACACTGTTGAACGTACTTATGGCTACAAGCCAAGTTTTACCAAACAAGCACAATAATTGTTTATACTTCTTTTAGTACTAATTTCAATAATGTTAAGGTTAATTAATTTTTTTGAATAGAATAATAAAATTAATTAACTTATCTATTTATCATTTTCTTCAAACTAATTTATCTGACGTATAAATCGATATATAATTTAACAATACATATAAATATTTCAAAATGTATATTATAATTAAATGATTTATTTAATTTTTTTTACCACACAAAAAATTCAACTAACATTCTGTAAAGGATCGGAGGTAGTACTAGATTGGATGAGATTTGATTAGGATTTTATTAAGAAAATATAAAGCAATACTAAGAAACCAAAACTAGGAAAATGCTAAATAAATCACAATCATCCACAAGAATCCCTCCCCACAAAAGTAATCTGGCCTGGTAAAAAGAGTAATCTGCTTTACCTTCTTCTATAAATTAGCCATCTGTATTAGTTTTAATGGAGTTTCCTTTTGGGGCTTCCCCGCCTTCATTAGGAACAAGAAGAGCATCACATTGATCCTAAAATTATTCAATACTTGTTCCAGCTACTTGCACTCCAAAATTCAACAAGCATTTGATTTAATTATCATAGATATTATATTAAGCTACCCACTAAATAATAAGAAACAAATAAAGAATCTTTCATTAGATTATTACAAGCTCTAGGCATTACAACAATCAATTATACCTATCGTTTTGGGTGAAACCAATAATTCCGGAGACTGTTGAGGAAGATCAAGTTACTCTTTCTCTCTGGAGGGATTCTTGTTACCCTCTTTCTATACAACAAGCATGTACTCCCCCATATGATGCGCGGGGAGTATGTTACAATGACATTAATCACATTACCCAAATCTTATTGCCATAAGGTACAACAAAATAATATCATTGATTCATATTTATATATTTGTCTTGATTCACTTGATGTCAATACCAGTTGCATACATTGGCCAAAAATACTAAATATAAACAATAGACAGGGAAAATGAAAAGTGTTTGTTTAGAAAATGTGATTAATGAATAGGAGTAAAAGAAACTAACAAAAATCTGCCGATACTAATATACAAAAAGAAACAGAGAGAGACAGATAGAGAAATGCATGTAATTATGTCAACTTCAATTTAAACAATTCATATAAAAAATTTAGCAACAAATCAAACTGGATAGTTCTTCTAGTGAAGTTTTAAAATACCAAAGTTTTCATATTCTCACTGTGACTGTGAACAGGAATTCCATAGGAAGAAAGAAAAGAGAAGAGATTTTACGATTCATTTATAATCTTCAAAGGCACCAGTATAACCCGTTTTTAATACATCATACAAATTAGTAGAAATAGCATAATCAAGGATGGTCATACCTTTTACAATTCAAATTGGATGATGCAGCTACTTAGGCATGGAAACACATCATGCAAAGTTATTTTCCTAATTTATTGTCACCCACGAAACGAATTTTGTGATCTAAATAGGAGAGGACTTTTATTTATGTTCATGAATAAGGAATAATGCAATTAGATGTGACACCTTTCTATGATTATTTCGACGCCTTCTATTTGCTAACTATGGATCAATAATTTAGACATGAAATTTCTTTTACATACTCCAAAGCAATTTATATAAACCATGTTGGAAAACAACCTACACCACTTTAAACATGCACATAACGCCTATTTAAATTGTTAGAAACAACTTTTCCAACATGATCTACAATCTTCAAAATAAGTGTGAAAGATGAGTTTTATCGCAACTTGTGTAGGCTATATTTTCACCAAGTCTATGGTCAATGCAACATCTACCCATGGACAAAAAGGTCCAGTTTGTTTTCCTTTACTTTTTATAAATTATTTTATGCATCCCAACACGTCCCTCTTATTCATATGATTTTTTCTACCTCGTGTTCCTGTTCATGATTTCCTACCATCTTCTAGGAATGAAAATATCCGAGATTTTTTTTTGCCATCTGCATCACATAAAAATTAAAAATCTAAACCGGCAATGACCAATGTGCACATTTTATATATAAAACGCATGAAGTACCCAATTTTCCCACTAATCCTAAATATAATCACGTTCAAGTAATTGACTGCTTATTTTTCTTAAAAAAGATCATAATTTTGAGTTTTTTGTATAAAGAAAATTACATTTAAAAGAAATTCACACCTGCATATAATTTAACTTGTTCGATCTTATTAGACAAGATTTAATATGCCATTCCAAAAATAAAATTATTACATTTCAGAAGACTAGCTGTGGAACCAGAGACCTAAATACTTGGACCCACGTGTTAATAAAAAATTAATCTTAAGCATGATTTTTCGAAATGGAAAAAAAAAAATCGACAATCGTAGATAACACTTCAAACAAGTTTTAAAGTCAACAAGTCAACTCTTACCGAAAGACCAATAAAGCACTATAGGCCCACGCGTTACCACTAACGAAATTTAAATGTTAAGGTCCCATCGGCGTCAATTTTGTTCTATCCTGACGCAATCCTCTTGTCGTGTGTTTTTGTTTTTCGACTTTTTTCCCATAAAATATTGTGTTCATTATTACCAGATCAGTTTTTAAAAAGGTGATAGAAAAGTATTTT
Organism: Vachellia pachyceras; assembly: GCA_025593235.1. Taxonomy (NCBI): domain Eukaryota; kingdom Viridiplantae; phylum Streptophyta; class Magnoliopsida; order Fabales; family Fabaceae; genus Vachellia; species Vachellia pachyceras. Next base: position 35,450 of record JANTPZ010092327.1, read on the forward strand.
TATGTAAGTTGAGGTAAATATATGAAAGAAATTATCTCGTTTTACAGAAAAACACTATTGAATGTACGTTTGATTTTTTTAGATCTCCGCCAAACACTACTAGAAAATCATGTTTTAGCGAGGAAAATTAGCGACGACTTTTACATTCCTCTTTAAATAGCCCAATTAGCGAGGAATTTAGCGAGGAATAACAAATTCCTTTCTAATGTCCAGATTAGCGAGGAAAATTTGCGACGACTTGAATATTCCTCTCTAAAATGCTCAATTAGCGAGGAATTTAGCAAGGAATATTATATTCCTCTCTAATTTTGTAAATTAGCAAGAAAAATTAGCGGTGACTTAAATATTCTTCTCTAAAATGCCCAATTAACGAGGAATTTCGCGAGAAATATTATATTCCTCTCTAATTTTTCAAATTAATGAGCAAAATTTTTTACGAGTTATTCATATTCATTTTTAATATACAAATTTAAAAGGATAAAGGAGTTACTATACTATTTATTTTGAAGGTTTAATTAATAAAATATGACCACTTTCCCCCTCATTTCAATTTCACACCAATTTTATTTTCACACCACTTTCCCCCTCATTTCAATTTCCATCTCATTTCAATTTCACACCAATTTCATTTTCACACAACCTTCCCTCCATGTTTCAATATACACGCGTACGAGCATTTGTAGCCCTACTTCATATCATGCCTCTTCCTTCCAGCCTCTGCTTCTTGCTGCCGCAAACGTT